>JAOWAN010000049.1:3510872-3523425 GCA_028566635.1 Lobelia cardinalis
CCCTCCCCATCTCTCTCCCCCATAAATCACATGGCATTGCTGGCTCTTTCTCTCTCTCTGTACTTCCTTCATGGTCAACATCTCTCTACATAAATAATTAAACTCCATCATTATCACCATAAAAATATTTTGAAAAAATAACAAAACAATTGAACAAGGCTATAAAATTGCTCGTCATGGCAGTTGCCACCAACGACATGCTCGAAAATGCCATCAACGCATGTTGAAAGTGGTTCGGTTGAATTGAAAGTGGCGGCGGATTTAGAGTGAGTGGCGGCGGGATGGGATGGCTAAATTTGGACGGGGAGTTGATGACACATTTTTCAACTCCCAAACTAAAGATGTTCATTTCGTCAGTATGTAATATTCATTCACTTCAACGTTTAATTCATTTTTCTTATGATATGTACGTAAAAAGTCGGTGTCTTCATTTAATTCAACCCTTTGTTCATTTGATTATAATATGGTGTTTATTTTAAATTTTGATATATTATAATTGGTGTGTTGAAGGTTACAAATGTTCATTTCGTCATTGCTTAATGTTCATTTTACTTCTATGATGGATTCATTTTACTTCTTTGTTGAATTTATTTCGACAATACTAATGTTCATTTCGTAAGTTATTATTGTTCACTTGGTAGTGCTTATTGTTCATTTATTCCTCCATTTTGATATTAAAATTTGAATTTCGGTTTATTTTTAGAGATTAGATTTAGAATGAGTTAACATTAATTATGTGATTTAAATTAATCTATTTTTTTGTTTTAATTAGAAAGATTAGAGTAAATTTCTTAAATTTAGGGATTAACTAATGAGAATGGGAGAGTGAATGCACTCTCTTTTGACGGATGGCACTCCTTACAAGGAATACATAGTGGCTCCATATACGAAGGGGAGGTGTTGGGGCGCCCATGGTCCAATTAGATTAGCCCTATAAATTGGTGATTTCTTCATATAATTTTCACATAACTTTCTGTTTTACTTTTGTCAATTATTTTCCTTTATTTCACTCTCAAAATTTGATAAATTTTCTTTGTTCTTGTATTTGAAGTTGGATCCAAATCAAAATTTTAGCTGAAATATGTTTAATTTTGTGCTGCGAAATTCTCAATTTTGAAATCAAAATCTCAATTTAAGTACTCCTACAACCAAATTCGACTATTTCGAAATTTTTTCTATCCAAATTATTCTAATTAAATTTTTTCTAGCCCGAATTGTTATATTATTGAGTACATTTGCTTTTCAATTAATTGTAATTTTTAATGCATTTTATATTTTACGTGTGTTTTATTTAGGTAATTTGAGTCAATTGTATTTTTAATTTAGTTTATTTATGTAATTTACATTTGATGTGTCGTACTTATAAAATGTTCAAATTAATAAAGCTAGTACGAATTGTAAAATATATTATATAAATTAAATTTTGTTTTTATTTAATTAAATATGTTTAAATAAATGATTATATATATTAATATATTAGAGATTCCAAATTATATTATAATGTAATTATAGGTTAGAAAATTGAATTAATAAAAATAAAATTGATTAATAAAAATTAGTGGAATGCTGATGTGATAAAATTTGAGGGAGTCTGATGAATGTGGTTGTTTTCTAAAGAGTCTGAATGACAGTCTGAGATAGTGAAAAGTTAACGTGACAGAGTGTGAGGGAGTACGAAGAGCAACACCAATGTAGATGCCCTTAAATGGATCTGTTAAGTTCCTGTCCATGCTCGTTCTCAATGAATTACTTTTCTTCTCACTTCGGTCTTTCAACAAATGGAGTGATGTACCGAAAGAATGGCCGAGGGAGGGCAGTCACTATATCGAGTGCGTAGACTCTCGGTGCTAGAAGTGTCTATTTTTTTTTAATGTACATAAAGACTATAAATTATGTATTTAATATTGATACAAAATGCACATAAATTATATGTTCATGTTCATAATTATTATGTGCATTTCATATTTATATTATGTACATATTTTATAATCTTTATGCACATTTGGAAAAAAATGGACATTCCTACTACCGAACGTCTAGACAAGCGGTTAGTATAATTTGCGGAGGAGGGAGGGACGGTGAAGGTGGAAAATACATATTCCGTTGGATGGTCACACGAATGAATGATTTGGTGCGACATATTGATGGAATTTCGATTTTTGGGTTAGTATGCGTGATTTGACTACTAATTGCGATCCCTAAGAGACTAATCATCCTATTTTACTTATTGGTTGTTTGAATTTCATGTATCTAAGCGTGAATTAAAACGTCATACGACAGTTTACTTAATGGTTATATCAGGAATATGATATCGTGCGATATTTGATTTTAATATTTGATATGTAAAGTGAAAAAATAAGAGAGAGATAGAAAGAAAATTGTAGGACCTATGATATGTAAAGTGAAATATCAAATATCAAATATCAAATATCAAATATCAAATATCAAATATCAAAGAAATCAAATTCGTGATCTAAACATTATTGATTGGATAAGATGATACATTCATATAAGTTATCCCTAGTTAGATACAAAAAAATGTATAATTGTAAAGCTTCCGTTAATCAATTTTTTAAAGACATCATGATTTGATTTTTATCGAGAACTAGAATGGCTACCATAAAGCATTATGATTATAACCATTTTCAACAAAATTAAAGATGGAAAAGAAAATAAATATTCTCATGAATCACAATTATCTAATCACAGAAACAAGTGAGGGTGCTAAACCAGAAGAAGTATGTGATTCTTCCTTTATATGGCGCCAATTCTCAACCACCTCCTTCACCCATGGCATTTTTTGATTTTATTTTTTTTGTTATATACTCCCAACAGTCCAGTTTGAATTTAGAATTCGGTCAAATTTTAAGTGATCTCCCTAATATCTTTCCATAGGGATCGATCACCTCCTTCACCCATGGCATAATAAATTTATTGTACATTAAACTGTAGCAAGGACCAATTCTAATTATATTACAAATATTACATATGACAATTATAGCCGTAGCACGTAGCATTATCTCGATTCGATTTGAATTCGATTTTTTTTTTTTTTAAATTTTAAACAATCAATCCAATTTCCCCGTTTTAAAATTTTTTATAAAATTGAGACTACCCCAATTATTTGGTTTGATTTTCTTTCTTAATAAGTTTATCGAACGAAATATCCCTTTTGATCCCTGACGTATGAAGATGTGATCTTTTTAATCCCTATTATTTAAAAGTGTCCCAATGTATCTCTATTCAACTTTAAAATGAAACTATTTGATCTTTCATACAAATTAATCCAATTACTCATAATTATATTGAAATGTAATTTGTTGATATGGCAATAATTGAAGGGTATAATATTAAAATAAAATAACCCCCGAACCTAACTACCCACCTCCTTACCTCTTCTCGCCCTCCCGTCTTCTTTCTCTCCCCTCTTCACAGATCACCCCCAGCTCCAACCGACTGCCGCTCCCCAAAATCCTCGATTCACACCGGCGGCTTCTTACCTTGCCGCTCATCCACTTCACCCTCCCGCGGCCGCAATTGCCCCTTCCACCATTCTCCAAACCATAATCACCACCACCCACCACTCCAAGCAGCCCCCACGCAGCCAGTACCCATTCGCTGCTCTCCCTCGTCTCTCTCCTCAAATCGCAGAGCCGCCCATCCAATCTCGTTCGCCCCGCCACGACGCACCTGCTCCTGCTCCAGCACCGCAGCCGCACCTCCAACCCCACCCAATCATCGTCTTCCCTGATGCACTATTCACTGATTGGGAGGTAATTTTTTTTTTCTCTCTCTTGCTCAGTTCCAGCAGTCTTGGAATTCTTGTGTTCTATTTGTGGGGTTGTGATCAGCCTGGGTTGGAATTTGTGGACTGCCTGTGAAATGGAGTTCAGTTGTTGGGTGCCATTTTGTTTGACGCTTGGCTCCTGAGGTTGGACAAGTCTGGTGCATCCTTGGTGGGGGACTATGGTCATTTGTGCTGTATTTGGCAATGGATTTGGGAGTTTTTGATTGTTGGGGATGGTGGTGGTGCGGCATGAAGGTGGTGGTAGTAGCGGTCGTGGCAAGGATGAAAGGGCGGTGTCAATGAGAGTGATGAAATGTTAAATAATGGTGGGTAATAGTGTTTTTTTTATTTTTTTTTCTCCAATTTAAGTGTCTACCTAAGCTTCACGTAGAATCCATTGTAGGATTGACCTTGCCACATATGATAGTCAACTCCCTCAAAATAGGGTGAGAGATCAAATGGTTCCATTTTAAAATTGAATAGGGATGCACTGGGGCATTTTTGAGGATTAAAAGGGTCACAGGGTCATACGTCAGGCACGAAACGGGGTATTTCGCCTAAGTTCGCCATTAATTGATATATAAGTTACAGACGTGGAATCAAAAACAAGGAATTCGAAGGAGTTACTCACTCCGTTTCACAAAGTTGACCTATTGAAAATAAAAAATATTTCAAAATAGTTGATGTCTTGCATATTTTTTTTTTACATTTTTCTTAAATTACCCATTTATCTCAATTTCAAGATAAATGAGCAGTTAATACCTCTTTAAATGAGAGAAGAATTAAAAAAAACATCTTATGTAAAGAGGGGGTAAAATTCAAAAAATAATAAATATTTAATACATTTCTTAATTAGTGTAATTCAATCTTAAACATTACTTATTGTGAAACGGAGAGAGTATTTAACATTATTGGTGCTAGTGTAACCTTTTTGGTAGTTTTTTTTTTTTTAAAGAAAAGTCTCCTTTTTGGTAGTTGGTACAAAATGAGTGTTATTATTTATGCTTATTAACGAATTATAAAACTCATTTTGAAGTATAGGGAATATTTTCTCAAGTGTTTAAGCTGCTTTTAAGTTTGGGACAATTATTGAGTCAGAAATTCTAAAAATCTACTACTATCATTATTTATTTGGGTAGTTTCAGCCCTTCTCCAGTCTTCCACCCAAATTCACTTTCCCCCGCGAAAATATTCTCCACATTCGAACGAACATATTCCGAACCGGGGCTTCTTCCTAATAGTAAATCGAAGCTTATAGTTATACTTCGTCTGCACTGGTGAGCTATTTCTCTAGATTTGTTCTCTTTCCTCTGTCTTGTTCACCCCCTCCCTCCCCGTCGCCACCCTCTTCACCGGCTCTTCACTGCCGCTGCCGTCATTTCCATCTGTGCACCACCGCAATCACTTCCATCCTCGGCCCACCACCCCATCCTACTCCTCCACCACCGACGATACTTTCTCTCTCTCTCGACCTGTTTCTCTCTCTTTTTGCTCCTCGAATTAGGAGCTTAATCTGAAAACTCTGCACGCCTCTCCAATCGGTAAAATCTGTCACAAAAGTTTCCCCCACATTTTAAAATATTTATTGCAATTTTCTTGATTTAGGGTTTCTTTTCCCCCCTCTTCCCTTCGTTCCTTTCTCCTTCAGTCCTTGGGATAGTAGCATTCCCCATTCATTAATTCCTTCATAATAAGTGATGGGTTGCTTTTCTTGCTTATTAATGAATCACAGGATTGGAGTTGTCAAGAAGGGACATCTCTTTGAATCTCGCTTTCTCTGCCGACCCACCAGGTTTGTTATTATTGTTTTTTTTTTTTCTTGAAATTGTTTAATTGATAATTGTGAGGTAATTCTTCATTTCTTAGGTTGTTGTCAATTCATGTCCATGAACGCATCTTCACAATATGGTCCATAACTAAAACCGACAAGTGGTACTATATACATTGATACATCACTTCCACAGTTAACATCTATAAATCCAGTTAAAACTAAAATCATGTCAGTGTAAAAATTTAAAGATAAAATTACAAGTAGATAGTAACTTAACTGGTTACATGTCAAATTAAGTACAATGGTTAAGTTGCTGAAAACATGTAGTTTTAGTAGCATATATGCTTAAGTTGCACGCTTGATATGTGTCCAACTCTTAATTAATTGTTCTATCAACCGGACTTCGGAAGACTCCTCAACATCAATGGGCAATCTCGTGACAAAAATGTTACTACATCTTAATGAACTCAGACATTATGATTTATGAGGAAATTTAGCACAAGATTTTTTGATTGAAGAAAAACTATTGAAATATCATTATCAGGTATGGAATAAATTTGTTTTCCACAGCAACCTCTTTCAATATGTGCTGATTTCAGCTGAAAGATTTAATCATGTCTATCCTCTACATCTCCTACTAGAGGATCAAATCCACTTGCTGCAACTGCTAGGTGCTGGTGAACCTTAGGAGTTGATCAGTTCCCCTTATCCTTATTTCATAACTTGTTTGCCTTTCTATATTTAGGAACTTCACTATCTCATCCTTCTTGCATGACTGAATGCTAGCAGAACTTTTATCTGTCAACTCTTCTGTTATTGAAGAAATATCCCTTGTATAATAATAGTTGGCCAGTGATTCTACCAATTAAAATTGTGTCTTTTCTCCCTAGTTTTTCTTATTAATTCACTTATTCCTCTCACTTAACACAAACCAACGGATTATAAACACAAATTGCCTCATATCTATATCAGCCTTGCCCCTCTGTTTTTGAAGTTTGGCATTAGTTCCAAGAACCAGCTTATGGCTCCAAAAGGAAATGAGAGTGTGTAGTCTTAGCCATTATGGTCATGGTGTGGGGTGGAGCCAAATTAGCCATCGCTCAGTCTCAATCAGGTTGCACGGCTGCCCTCATGGGCTTGACCTCATGCCTATATTCAGTTTTGATTTTATTTTATCAGCAATCAACCATTAGTATTTGAATTGGTTTTCCCTGTTTGTTTGGTGAGGAACTGCAGGAATAAACAGAGGTTAAGGTAGAAATTTCCATTTTCTAGGTTGTTTGAATTCTTTCACTGATCAGGCATTATTATAGAACTATGAGTTTTAAACTGTTTCTTTGCTGATAAATTGGTAAAGGAAAGTTCATGTGAAGTTTACTGGGTGGTTAATTTGATTTTCTAGGTTGTCTTGTATAAGTTTTCCATTTCTTATAATTCTATATGCTCTTATTTTATTTAAGCATTATCGGTTTGTTCCTTATTAGTCCATGCTTCCTTTTTCGTACTGCTTTCCTGTTTCTCCAAGTCTGAGTTCATGCAATCTTATTCATTTTTTATGCTTGGCAATCTTGTATACTTGGAGTTTGTTTGATTTTATATGCGACAAGCGCTAAAATGGAAGTGGATAGTTCCCATAGTGGAATTAATGAGGGAACTTCAGATAGTCGAAAGAGAACAAGAAAAACCGTTACAAGAAAAAGAACTTCCAAAGCATAAGTTCCAAATGTTATTTTTATTTATTTATTTATTAAATGGTCAAGTGATGAATCAGATAGTAAAATATTTTATTCAAAGTAATTATTCGAAATGAATTGGGCCAAAAAGTATAAGTGTAGTATTTTATTTTATTTTTTTCTCACGAAGTTTAGTATTTGCCCAAATTCAAATAAATGTTCAATTTTTATTTATGATTATGAACAAAAATTCATACTCCTCATGGAGAACAATTTTTAAAAAAATTACAAATAAATAAGATAATAATTATAATATTAAACTTTGATCTTTCAATTAAAATTAATTTTTAATTTTTCTAAAGGGATACAGAGAAAATAAAAGTATTAAAATACGTCAAAAGGCAATACATGTTTAAGCCAATTGCCGTGAGGCCTATTCCTAACAGCAGCCGGACATGAAGAGGAGTTGTACAACCCATTGGGTTACCCAGATTAACCCAACCTATTAACTACCCAACCCAATTAAGTGATTAACCCATTAACTAAATAGGTTATAATGGGTTTCAACCCCATTCCAACCTATTATCTATCCCAATCCAATCCAATCTAACCCAACCCACCCAGTTGACAAGCCTAATTTTCGCTTTCTTGACATATTTCAATTTAACAGGACTGAACATATGTTTTTTTTGTGTGACAGTTGCGATAAGTTATCTTGGGTGTGTGACTGGAATTTCGAAAATCAAACTAGCATTTAGGTTTTGCTCTTGCTGAGGACTGAAATGGCTTGTGTGGAGAATTCATTCAAAGTTTCCCCCGAGACAGAGAAATTTCTATGCGAGCAATTGCTGGACAAACAGCAGCCTATTTCACAGCGCTTTAGAGCTCTCTTCTCTCTTCGCAACCTCCGAGGAGCTGGACCCCGCAATGCACTCATTCTTGGTATCTCTTTTTATAAATTTCAAAGGGAACTCAATGTTGTTTTGTAGCTTGTTTTAATTGATAAGTTTCTTGATGTGATAGATTGAACATTCATGCTTCGGCTTCCCCTTCTCAAAATATCATTTCGAGCTGTGAGTGTAGATGATTACTGATTTTATTTTGTAGTTACATATTTCTTTTTCTTCCTAGCCAAGGTAACTAGTAATAAGATCCCAGGTGATTAGCGTAACATGTTTGAAGAAATATAGTACGAGGCCAAAAGGAAAATGAGAGTGGAAGGAGACAAGAGTTGTGTGGAGGGGGAAGGGATTGCAAACTGTAGAAGTGAAAAGATATATTGATGTGGGTTTTGGATGAGACCTTTCCGATAGACTATTGGAATTCACATTTCATTGAGGACACTAGGTTGAACCACTCCTACATTTGGTACATGAGACAATGATTAAGGAATTTCATACCACTAATGTAACTTTTACATCCTTTCTTCAATATCACCTTGATAATTGTCTCATCTACGATGTAAGATAGTCTAACTTTAATACACCCAGGTGATAAATAATCTGTTTGTCGTCAGTGTCTAGAATAGGTACATCACATACATAAACCATAGACCCTTTGCATCATCCCTGTTAAGTATGTTGCATAAAAAGCGTCTATATAACCACAATTATATGACCAAGCATAGATCCCATTTTTTTATCTATTTCGGATTCAGTATGTATATAAAAGGCTTAGTTGTTGTTGGATTCAGTATGTATATCTCATAGGTTCTTCTTTTTTAAGTTTTCTCCTAATTATTGTTATCAAGATTTTAGCAAGTTCTTTTAGTTAACAATATGATATGGTTTTAATCAGAGTATATTAGACCAGAGTGGAAAGCAAGTGTATCAGTTTGTTAAAATCTTGGGCTAGAGTAGGCCTGTCATTTGCAATCCATTGCCTATTAACCTACCCAAGCCAACCTACTTAAACCCAACTCAACCCAACCCATTAAACTAATAGGTTGAAATAGGTAACCCACTCTAACCTATTTATCTAATTGGGTTGATCCATGTCAACCTATTAACCCAATTAAATCCAATTAAAAATCTCCGTTGATTTGGCGCTGACAACAGCAGCTCCGTTTGCTGCCGCTAAAGCTCATCTAGTTTGTCCGGCCCGCTAAAACTCATCGGAGCCTCGTGAAAAGAAATGATTGGACTTCTCCTGCCATCATCATTTGCGCACTGTTCATGGGCATCTTACAGCAGTTCTCCTCGTCGTCAAATTACTTGGCCTTGCAGCACCGTTCGTCTTAATGACCGGCGGTAGAGTGGGAGATTTGCTGGCGATGGGGAAGACGATGCGGGCCAAGATCTAGAAACCCACGTCCCAATCTCAATCAAAGCTTTGAATTTGGTGGAGACGTTGCGGCAGTTGTTGTAGCAGCAGGTTTCACCTTGTTGTTCGGTGGTACTCCGTTAATAAGCATCCGGCAAACGGCGGCTCTTTCCTCAGGTCGGTGGCTTTCACGACTTGTAGTAGCACGCCATATTTTTCATTTTCTGTTTTTAAACTTGAAGGAACTAAATATAAAAATTGCCTATTGGGTTACTTAGGTTAACCCAACCCAATTGACCTGTTAACTAAATAGGTTGTGATGGGTTCCAACTCAATTTAACCCATTACCTACTTTAACCAATCCAACCCGACCTATTCAATCTATTTGACAGACCTAGGCTAGAGACAAGAGCAGCAAACATAATAAAGCTTTTGAAGGAGTCCCTCACAAATAATGAGTAAGTTGTATATCACATATACTTTAAGCAAAATTGAGCTCTTTAACTTGACTCCCTTGATGTGTTGTTCACCCTGCATACAAATGGTTGCTCATTGTTGTCACTATTCTTTCTTCCTTGGTGGTTTACGGTAGTGTAGTTTGTTAAGATACTTAGAAAGGTTAACAAGGAAATGTATATAGTCTGAAGATGCATACGCATTCATTCCTTGCAGCAACCAGGGATTCTTCGAATCTGCTGGCACATGAGGCTGCATTTGCACTGGGCCAAATGCAAGATGTTGATGCTATTCCTGCTCTAGAAACGGTTCTTAATGATCTTACATTGCATCCTATTGTTCGCCATGAGGTAATGTGTCATTAGCTAGCCTATTTGTTGTTTTATTATTGTGGACCTGTTTTGCTACTTCCATGATAATCATGCTCTTTGGTCACGTTGCACAGGCTGCAGAAGCACTTGGTGCGATTGGATTAGAAAGTAATGTTCCTCTTTTGAGAAATAGTTTGGTTTTAGATCCTGCACAGGAGGTTCGAGAAACATGTGAGTTGGCCCTTAGACGAATTGAGGGGCTAAAGAATATGGACAATGATCAATCTTCAGTAGAGGTGTCACCATTTTTATCAGTTGACCCTGCTGCACCTGCTTCTTGTTCTTCTGTACATCGACTGAGGTTTGTCCGAGTATCTTAACTTATGGAAACCATAACAAGATTATCAAAATTGGCTTCCTTGATTTCTTGACTGAGCTTGTCTTTCTTAGGGAAATTATTTTAGATGAAGAAAAGGCCATGGATGAACGCTATGCAGCTCTATTTGGACTCCGCAATCAAGGGGGTGATGAAGCTGTGGCTGCTATTATTGCATCTTTAGGCGCAAAGAGTGCTCTGCTGCGACATGAGGTCTGCTTGCATATTTTTGCCCGTGTAATTTGAATCTCATGATGCATACGCTTATCGTTTCACGGTTCAACCCTCTTCTTCGCTTCTTAAAAAGACCGAACATCTGTCGATGACTCAATGCTGTATTGAATGTCTTTGTATGGGTTTCATGTACCACTATCTATCTTCTTCAGTCTTTCCTTGGAGATTGATTTACTTTTCCTACATTGCAGGTTGCTTATGTCTTGGGCCAACTGCAAAATAAAACTGCTTCAGATGCACTTTCTACAGTACTTAGAGATGTCAATGAGCACCCAATGGTTAGACATGAAGCTGCAGAAGCTCTTGGTTCTATTGCAGGTTTGACCTTCTTTTACTGGTACAGTGGCGAGGGTGTGTGATATGCAAATATCATAGTTTAGTAGACATTTTAGCTGTACAGTTTGTTGCGGCATATAATGCTATTGACATTCACGCAGTGAAATTTATAGCTGGAATATGTATAGCTACTCTATTTCTAAATCTCCAATCTGACTTTTGTAGACGATCAGTGTATATCTCTTCTTAAGGAATTCTCAAAGGATCCGGAGCCCATTGTTTCACAGAGCTGCGAAGTTGCTCTCAGCATGTTGGAATTTGAGAAATCTGGCAAATCATTCGAGGTAACCATAGAAATATGAAACACAGAATTCTGCATATGGATTTGCCCTTATTGTTTAAACAGAGTCTAAATGCTGTTGATGTGCACTGTGCAGTATCTCTTCATGCAAACACCTCAACCGCAGGAAGCAGCATAATAATTTGTTCGCAGCATCTCTGGCCTTCTTAACTACCATTCGTTTCAATATACAGATATGTTAGATATTCAACCTTTTTTTTTGGTGGCTAGGTGAGCGTGTTGAATTTTCCCAATATTATGAATTTGGTGGACCCTAAACCACACAAGCTGATAGTTCTTCTAATGGATCAGTTTCACTCGATCGGAATTAAAACGACACTGGTTGAAAGCTTCAAAAGGATTATGAACCACCAGTACCGTGTCAAAATGACTTAGAATTTGATATTTGAGTCTGTAAGCGGTGACTTTCCCATGCTTACACCTCCTACCTCTTAGTTTGATTAGTCATACCTCTAGTTCTTGATGGCATGATTATTTGTACGAGTACTTTGTTTCGTTCCGGTCATACCTCTCTCTCGCTCTCGCTCTCTCTCTCTCTCTCACACACACACAATTGAAAATATAAAATCGGAATTTTATTTCTCACTTGATGTCTCATTTTCTGTATTTTGAACATCGACATATATCTTATTAGTTAAAATTTAAAATTTTAGGGTAATTTTTTCAACAAGTATGATGGAATTTTAGAAAAATAAAATAGAGAATGAAACACCAAATGAGACAGAAGATCTAGATTCGAAAATACAGTCGTATGGAGCACAACTCTCTTGTATCTTCCCTTCCGCCAGCACCCCCGGGGAATTCCTTCCCTCCATATTGGGGGTCATATGAATTAATCAGAATGCACTCTTGGGCGACGGTCAATTTAGTATTTCTTCTTTATCATCATCATCATCAATCATTATATTCTTCTCCATTTCGAATTCTTGCATACTCATCTATATTATAAGAGAGAGCGTGGGCTTCATTCACAAATAAATAGTAACTCTAAATGATGAGTAAATGATGAGTAGTCACTTCAAATGATGAGTAAATGATGAGTGTGT
>JAOWAN010000049.1:3571039-3587388 GCA_028566635.1 Lobelia cardinalis
CTAGTTATTAAGGTGTACTATTTAGACTATATAGTTAAATTCTAAGAATTATAGCATGAACCTGTGTAATAACCACGAAATGTACATCAGGAAAGTGAGAGCCCAAAAATTAAAAGCGTTCATCTTGAACTGAGAGGGATGATTTACAACTTACAGGTAACTAGTCGGGTGGTATCTCTAAGATATGTTGAAAGTACAAGGAGCGAGGTGTAAGTATTTAAGATATTTTTGGGCTTTCCCGCCACCCAAAAACAAAATGGGCGAAGCCGCGAAAGGGAGAGAATTGTTAGGGTTTAGCGGAAGACAGAGTGCTCTATGGCCGTTTGACGACTGAGATTACAAACTCAGAAAAATCCAACGAGCTTAGCAGTTGACCTCCGGCAAGTTTTTTTTCCTTTGCATCTGAACCCTACTTTTTTCTTGAAGGGATTTTGCCTTGATTTTCGTATTAGACCCTGCCCTAGGTTTAAAAATAAATTAGGGTTTTGATAAACTTTTTTTTATCCTTTCGATTAACTTAACAATTCAATCTTGATTGTTGTTATTAATTTGGTCTAATTTTGATACATGTTTAATTAGGTAGATCATTTTCTGGGTTAGAGTTTTGCAGAATGGAGGGAAAGAAACTTGTCAATATTGCTGATCTGGAAGAGAGGGACTATCGGATCCTCTTGACTCCGTGTGCTGCGAGTGTTAAGTTGATTTTACGCCAAGGGTGGCATTTCGATTGCTTTGGACCTTATGATTCTGCAGAAGACAGAATGTTTCTAGATCTTTTAGTTCTTGTCTCGAAGGGAAATGAGGATCTCAACCAAGTATTATCAAAGATTGATCCCGACAACCTCAACAAGATGGTGTCCTCGATTGAAAGAGATCTTGTAAGTGTTGCTGCTTCTTTGACTAGTCAAGTTATTGTTACAGATATTGGGGATGAGTTGTTTTCGATTCTGGTTGATGATATTAAATCATGGGATCATCTTATTGTTGCCTTACGGTATGTCGACAAAAGGGGTTCTGTCATTGAACGGGTTCTTGGATTAGTATCTGATCATGATTATACTGCTTCATCGCCCAAGGCAGGTATTGAGTCTCTTTTGAACAAGCATCGACTGAATGTTTCAAAGTTACGTGGGCAAGGTTTCAATGAAGCTAGACTCCCGTATAAAAGATTCAATGCTGTCAAAGATTTGATTTTGGAAGAAAACAAATGTGCTTATTTAGTTAATTGCTTTGCTCGTGAACTTCATTTGGCACTTGTAGAAGTTTCCATGGAACAAATAGATGTTAGTATGTTCTTTCTTTATATTGACTATTTCTTGAAGGCTGTTGGAGCTTCCAGTAAACGTAAAGATGTTCTTGGAGATATCAAGTATGAAAATATTGTTGAAGGAACTCCTTGTGGCGAAACGGTGATTGGGCAAGGTTCATATTATGGTGTACTAATGAGGTTGATTTCCTCATTCTCTTTGGTGCTTGAGATGCTTGAGGATATGGATGAGAATGTGACAACAGTGCATAGGTTTGAATTAAATAGGTTCCTTGAATATATTCCGTGTTTTGAATTTGCATTCGTGCTGCACTTAATGAAAGATGTCCTGGGAATCACAAATGATCTATCACAAGCATTACAAAGGAAAAATGACTTGGTAAATATCATGTCCCTTGTAGAAGTATCTAAACAAGGGCTTAAGAAGATGAAAGATGATGGTTGGAGGGTATTGTTTGATGATGTTTGCTCATTTTCTCTTGAACATGATAGATTCATCCCAAATATGGAAGACATGTATAAAAATCCGTGGCCACAAAGGGGGAGAGCAGCTGAACAAGTTACAAACCTCCACCACTATCGGGATGAATGGTTCAGCGTAGTTATAGATTCACAGCTTCAAGAGCTGAACAATCGTTTTAGCAAGGAGAAGACGGATTTGCTTTTGTGCAGTGCATGTCTTGATCCTGGAAATAGATTCTCTGCTTTTAATAAGGCGAGATTGATTCAATTTGCCGAGTTTTATCCCTCAGACTTTTCTGAAACAGATATCTTGGCGCTTGGTGATCAACTTGAAAACTACATTTCTGATGTTCGCTATAATAGTAAATTTTCTGAACTTAAAGGGATTGATGAGCTTGCTAAAAAAATGGTTGAGTTGAAGAAGGATCATGTGTATCCATTGGTGTATCTGCTGGTGAAGTTGGCATTAATCTTGCCAATTGCAACAGCCGAAGTGGAACAAGCTCATTCAGCAATGGAGCTCATCAAAACTTCAGTACGTGGTTGGCAGCCAGATGGCCCAGATGATTTGATGAAGGATTCTTTTGTGACTTACATTGAAAGGGACATACTCGATACCATCGAAAAAGAAGCTATGGTGAAACAGTATCTGATTACGAGACCTTAATCTATGCTATTTTAGTTTGTAGGCAATCCTGTAGTTATTCAAATGCTTGATTCTGTAAAATCTTTGGTTTCAGTATATCGTACTTCTGGGCTGGTAATATGATCTATCAGATCTTTTAATGATTCATCTATTTTAATTTTCTTTTAGCTGTTGAAAGTGCAGTATTTCATGCTCCTCCAGCCTCCGACGCTAATTCAGCAGTACTCAAATCTTATGTTAATGTAAGAAGAGGGTGAAGCTTGACTAGTATTGTACCATTTCCTTATCGCGTCTATTTTCCTTCATAATGATGTTATTTTTTTCCTTACGTGTTATTTCTATTTGTATGATCTAAAGAGACGATGATGTTATCCAAGTAAAGAAACACTGCAGTTGTTAAAACGATCTAAAAATGGCCATTTTTATTTTCCTGGACTATTTCCTTCCATTAAAATGTTGCTTTACTAAACGTTTGGTACTCGACTAAATAGCTGAGTATACTCATAATACTCATGTGACATGTTCACGATCATACTTGACTTGGTTTGAGTAATCATATGAAATACATGTATTTTCTCATATTTTTTTTCGGTTTAATTTTTATGCTTATAAACTTCTAAATATAAAAATAAATAATAGTAAAAAAATTATTTGAATACTCGACTTAATTCGACTCAAGTCGTGAAACTTGATTTCTGCTTGTGAAACTCGATTTGGCTCATGAAACTCGTATTACTCGAGTATAATCGTGAGGCTTGGTTAAGTTACTTGATCCAAATTTGGTCATACACTTTACTACCCAGACTCAGTTCTTTCAAATATACGATTCGAACTCAATAAAACTTGATCAACTCCACTCGACTCATTTACAGCCCGTTATGATAGAAATGGATGTGTGAAAGGTGCCAAGAGAAAACGAGAATATTTTCTTGTGGGTTGGAGATATGATGAAGACATATAAGGGTGGATGTTGGAATTGTGGACTTTAATCAAGGATAAGAATGTCAAAAATCTTTTTCAGGTTTATCTTTAACTATTAAGCACCACATTTTCAGCTGGTTCATCCGGAGGAGGCAGTCAAATGCACTTATAGACCAACTGCTGAAAGATTATGCAATATGGCCAGCCATTAAAAGGCTCATCAAACATTACCAAGCACACCTTATGTGGAAATCGAAAAAAGAGTTGAAAGATTTGATTATGGAAGAGAATAAATGTGCTTGGAATTAAGTTAATTGCTTAATTTACGCGTGAACTTCATTTGGCGCTTGATGCAGTTTCCCGTAGTCATTTGAATGCTTGGTTGCTGTAAGATCTTTGTTTTCTGTTTATCCTCCCCTTATATGTTTCTTTATTAATCATTTTCTGAGTTCAGTTCTAATTTTCGGTACTGTGAATGAAAATAAAGACAAATGTTGTTTACTGATATCTCTTTGGTTTTCCAGCCATGATGGCATGTGTTGGTCCGAAGGATGACAAGGGTGCTCCAAAGTATTTCTGGAGCAGTTCATTTTTTTTTCCTTAAGCTAGCCTACTGCTCGATCATACAGAGCCAACAACTCTTACCACTTTCTTCAGTGTAGTTTCTTCTTTTGTAGTAGCTTGCCTTGTCCTCGACAGACAAGTTGAAGATTTCCTTAACCAACTCATGGTGTGTTGAGAATCAACAGCGACTCTTCCAAAAAGTTCCAGCAAAATTGAGAAGCTCCCACAAAGTTCTTGATTATCCATAAGATTAAGAAGAAGCTTTTGGAAGATGTGGAGTAATTAACAAGGATTCTTAATAAATAATCTGGATAATTTCTTGAAGCTTCCATTCATCGCAATTAGAAGGATCTCGACTACTACTTGAAGCTTTCATCACCTACTCAAGAAGGCTATAAATAGAAGATGGGCTTGCTCAGTTCAAGCATGAAAAGGAGTTGAGAAGTCCAGCAATATTGTACAACAGTGAGAGCTAGAGTAAAGAGTCTCTCAAGAGTTAGTCGGGTGTTGGTGAGGCGTACTAGTCTTGTATGTTGAGGTGCATCCTAGTGTGGTATCAATTCGTACAACTCTTGTAGTTTGTGATTCTGTTTTGTCGAAGTAATACTAATATTATTCATATTAGTGTTGCTGTTTGTATGCCAATTCGTACCCGAAACTCAACATTGTGTCCTGCATCATTTTCTTGGATACTCCATGGTTGATCACCTGCATTTCATACACAAGAAACTAGTGAGTAGGACAACATAAACCTTCCCTGAAAAAAATAATACTCCAAATCACACAGAAAACACAGATACAAATAGCAGAGAGAGGAGATGGAAAAATGTAGGATTAAAATCACAAATATTTCAGGAAGAAAATTAAAACAATGCAGCATAGAGAGCAATCAGGCGAGACACATATCTTTGAACAGAAATTCATTATCCCACACTGACAACGTAAAAGGCCAGACCCTAATCTTCTGATTCTATAAAAACAAGTGTGAATCCCAGGTTAAAAGACACGCAGCCGTGCAGTGAGCACAAAGCGAACTATTCTTTCGCCTTTTACTAAAGAATACCGTGTGCTCGCTGCAAATAGCGGCATACGCCTATTTTTGGAGAGCTGAATCGCCTTTGGGTGGTTCGGTTCCTAACAGTTGAAGTCAAAAAGTCTTACCTAGCTTTTGGCAGATGAAGGAAGCTGTTCTAGAAATTCTATATCTCTTAATATATTTCTTTTCTATAAATCATTTAGCATCTTCCAGCCCAAAAACAAGATCTCTTGCACCAAGTACCAGATTGATTCCAACCCCATTAGGTGTTTTACATAAATCAGAGCACTTCTATGTATTTTAGATATTTGGTTTCGGTTGCTTCCCCTCATCGATGCAAGAACTCAACTGATGAATTCAGGGTCCTGCAGTAAGGTTTTATTACAAAACCTTCATTGTGGGCATTATATGTTTAACTTAGCACTACAAAAATTTCCCACCGTTAATAATGAGAGGAACTCTCAATTCCTCTTATCAATTACATAATTATTATTCAATTATTAGCATGCTTCCGAAGGGGAGCCTTGGCGCAACGGTTGAGTTGTTGTCGCGTGAATGTGTGGTCACGGGTTCGAGTCCTGGACGCAGCCTCTTGCAAAAATACAGGGTAAGATTTGCCTACATTACACCCTTGTGGTGGGACCCTTCCCCGGACCCCCGCTTGCGGGGACGCTTTGTGCACCGGGCTGTCCTATTTTTTATTAGCATGCTTCCAGATTAGCACTTGATCATTGCATTCCCAGAAATTCAAAGGTTGATTTTGCTGTTAATTTAGGTTGTAAGTCTTGCTTTAATTCTGAATCAATTGTAAACCTTCAACTTTTGACTGATCTTCATCCACTCGACTAGCCTTCAAGTCTTTCCGTTCATCAGTGTTCCCAATTGGAATGCCAAAAGCGAGTTATTCAATAACATCACATTTTAGAATCTATAACAGTAATCTGCATACCATGTTTTTCTAGCAAAGAGATCAGTGATTCATTTGAGGGAATCCGCACTATGTTTAGTCACTGAGCTAGTGTAGTTGTAGGAGGAGGTAATTTCTGGGTTGAAGTTTGGTACGAAACCAAGCTTTCAATCCAAAGATTCAGACTCACAGTCATGTCATGACTATATAGGGTAAGAAAATTAAGGGAGTTTGAAATTTGTTAACTTTCTGATGAAACTTGTATTTTAATATTTCTTGCTCCAACATACACTTATAACTTGAAACTGGGAATGAATTTGACAAAATTTTGATTCTTCCTTATTCTAATCAAATAATTTAATGTTACCGACAATCAAAGTTGAAAATAAATTTATTTATGATTATATATTTTTGTATTGTATCAAGTATTTACGAAGTTAATAATAATTTTGTTATTTTTTATTTAAAAGGGTATAAAAGACTTTAAAGGTCTTTTTTGTTATAAAATTTTGTGTATTAAATTAAGCATTTGTGTTTTGCAAATAGTCATTCTCTAACAATATTATTTACAGATCATCTTCGAATTGGGTATATTGTATACTTAGTCAAAACAGAATTTTAAAAAATATAGGATGTCGTTGGGGTTTGTTTATAAATTGAAGGATGAAATCTGCAAATTTAAAAAACAGATATGGCGCAAGGATAAAGCAGCACCATTGTTAGTGCAAACTGTTCATTTTGAAGAGGATGGATCGGGGGATGGTGCATGGTTGGAGGAGAATTGGAATCGGAATTTCTTGTTCCACTTTGTGTCTCATCTCCCATCTCACATTTTAGAAAGATAAACCAAACAATGAAACAGAAGATCCGAACTCAATCTTGTCATCGGAAGTAGGAAAGCGTAGTGATCCCTACTGCTAGCTACACATGATCTAATTGATCTCTCCGGAGAATTGGATTGGAGATGCTCTTAGTAAAAACTTTAATGTAATGAAACATCTTGAAAATAAATCTTTAATTTGAATAAATACATGTATGTCGAAGAAGCCAGTGCAGTTTAGATGAGAACATGATTTGGAACAAGATCGTTGCTTGTTATTTAACAAAAAAAAAATACATAATATTAAGATGGATAAGACTTTTTGACTTCAACTGTTAGGAACCGAACCACCCAAAGGCGATTCAGCTCTCCAAAAATAGGCGTATGCCGCTATTTGCAGCGAGCACACGGTATTCTTTAGTAAAAGGCGAAAGAATAGTTCGCTTTGTACTCACTGCACGGCTGCGTGTTTTTTAACATTGGATTCACTCAGGTTTTTATAGGATCAGAAGATTAGGGCCTGGCCTTTTACGTTGTCATGTGGGATAATGGATTGCTGTTCATATTATGCAGGACGCCATGAGCCTGCTTAAGGAATTCTTCAACTTGTCTTTCGAGGACAAGGCAAGCTACTACACTGAAGAAAGTGGCAACAGTTGCCGGCTCTATACGAGAAGTAGGCTCTTATGCTGAAGGAAAATTTAAAAATGCTGCAGAAATACTTTAGAGCACCCTTCTCATCCTTTGGATTCTTGGCCTGAAAAGCCAAAGAGATATATATTGATATACAACTCGGGCAACCTTTCATAACCTGCTGAACTAAATCAGCCATGGATTGACCTGCTGCATTGCCAAGATCAATCACTGGAATGTTTTTGCAAACTGCGGTAAAATTTCCTGGTCTGTTTTTGCTGGGGCATAATGTAACTTTCAGGCAGGGTGACTTATAGATAAGGTTGAAACAAGCCAATGCTATGATCTCAACTTTATCTTCTTAGTGAAACTTGAGATCTGGTAATATGAAAGATGGACATACACATGTATTTATAGTGTTTGGGAGTTTATGGCAGGAAGAATTTCAAACTTGATTGTGATTGATAACAAAAGCGATTTCTCAAAAATATTTCTAATCCTAAATTTTTTGAAGAATCCTCTCCATGGTTCCGAGAAATTAGCAATGAACTGTGAGCATGAAGTTTCTGATAAGAATGAGGTACTTTTCCAGATATAACTACAATCCTCCAAGTGCTGGTAATCGGTG
The DNA here is from genome assembly GCA_028566635.1 of Lobelia cardinalis. Taxonomy (NCBI): domain Eukaryota; kingdom Viridiplantae; phylum Streptophyta; class Magnoliopsida; order Asterales; family Campanulaceae; genus Lobelia; species Lobelia cardinalis. Next base: position 3,578,924 of record JAOWAN010000049.1, read on the forward strand.
TTCAAAAAATCTAAAATTCGATATGTAAATTAACATATATGATCGTGAAATGCAGATTTTGGACAGCAACTAATCTATCCCTATTTCTTGTGGCTTTGGGGTCAAATACATGTTCCACGACCCATGGACATTGAGGATATGTTGAGGGCTCGTTTCCTGCGTCAAAATTCCCTGGCATTTTTTGTGGTGGCATAATGCAACTTTCAGGCAGGGATGTTTAGACCATGTTGAAATGAGGGATGCCATGGTCTCAATTTAAACTTCTCAGTGAAACTCTGAGATTTGGCAATATGAAACTGGGCATGCACAGGTATTTATACGGAGTTGCACTAACCAAGTTTTTGGTTCATACCAAACATACCATTACAAAATGCGACCTCCTATTGGCATCATCTTTGTCCTTCTGTAAACAAGTTTGGATCAGTTGAAAGTATAAAAATTACTGCGCTCTCTTAGCATCAATACCTCAGGAAATGATTAGTATCCTTTGGAGGGGCTTAATCCATGGTATATACTGGTATTATGTAAGCTCCTTCAACTAAATTTGGCGCAATATTTTGGAAATAAATTTATCACATTTAAATGATTGTTTAGATTATGCAGCTCCATTTTGGATTATGGTTCAGTTTGGTCATCACCCACAACTTTGTTACAGTTTAATTTTGGGCTAAATGCCTATATATTATTTTGTCAGCACGTAAAATGACCCAATCAACTTTATTTAAAGCAATAGAGAGAGAAAGTTGGTTGGATGAAATGAGAGAGTGTGTGTATGTCACTACAAGGATTCATCGTACTAACTTTATAATAGCGGGATCCACTTTTCCGCTGCCTGCACCAAATGCTTGGAAACTGTAAACATAATTTGTTTGATTCTATTAGGAAGAATGGAACAATTTAAGTATTTTTAAACAAAACGAATTTGAAGCGTGGCAGATTCAGTTAATACCATGAATCCCAATAGTATCTCACTATAGGGATTCATCGTATTAACTTTAGAATAGCGGGATCCACTTTTCCGCTGCCTACACCAAATGCTTGGGAACTGTAAACAAAGTCTTTATACAAAATGGATTTGAAGCGTGGCGGATTCAGTTCATTCACCAAAACTTTCGCTGGTCCAACAATGCAATCTGGCGAAGGACTGATGAACGTGGCAATGCTTGTCCTCAGTTCACTTGAATTTGTCACAGCTCGATGTTCAGCACTTTTCAACTTCCCATTGCTGATAATCTACGCCCAAAGAATTGATTCAGACTGGATATGGTTGACCTTATAACGATAAAATGAAGTATATATGATAACATAACTTTTTTACCTCCAACTGGTTGCCTATGTTGACAACAAGTGCATTAGGAATAGCCCCAACTCCAATCCATTGCCCATCCTTGAGTACTTGAAGTCCACTAGTGGACTGGAAAAGAATGGTTATGAGGCTTGGATCAGTATGTTTCAATAATCCCAAGGTTAAACTTGGGTCCGGGCAAGGTGGGTAGTTATTCACTGTCATCAACTGAACTTCACTTGTTTCTTTGAAGTACCCCGGCTCGAGTCCTAATCCTTCCCCAATCAGGTCTAAAATCCTCAGACTCAACTTACCAATTTCTACTAAATATGTTGCCGTGACATCCCTGGAAATACATTTTGGCAAGATCTAGTCATTAATTACTAGATCAATTCTTAAAATCAAATGATCACGACTGATCAGTCAAGCGATGTTATCATATATAAAATTTGAAATAGTATCAATTGGAGTAGCATTTACCGGTATGCAGCTGGTTTTTCAGGCCAAAGTTGCATGCATTCCTCCAAAGGGTGACAAGATTGCTTAATGTTCTCTCTCCACAAATGAACACCATTTTTGGCAAAGCAGTTGCTACTCCCATACATCCAACCTTTTGTATTTGGGGCTATACTTGCCTTGTCCTTTGCAGCCACGTCGAAGAAATCCCTCAACATTCTGACAGTGTCAGTTATTACATTCTCCTGGATTCCGTGGTTAATCACCTGTTTCATATATCATTTGTCAGAATCGATACATCATGTACACAATTAATTTTGCTTTTTTGTATGCATCCTGCAAGAATGTTAATTTGGAGGCAATATATCCCTGACCATAAAGTTGGAAATGAAATGAAATGAGATGCTAGCTTCTAGCATAGCCAAGAAGGGTACTCTAAATTCATGTTGCATATATATATACCTGGAAGAATCCGAATTCTTGAGCAGCGTTCAAGATGTGCTGAGCAGTACCCATTTTTTCTACAGGATTCCCTATTCGGTTTCCGAGGTCTATGACAGGAATAGAATCATATACAGGAATGATCTTCCCCGGTCTCTCGTCCTCTGGAAACACGTAGTCTCCTGGCACACATCCAACGTCGTCATACCATCTTAAAGCTTTCGTCTTCAACGTCCCCATATATAGCTAATTACTCTTCTATAGAAAGCTTTCGTCTCTCCAATTGAGAAGATCGATCACATATACAAATGTGTGCATATATATATTCTCACAAATGAAAGCTGTTTCTTATATTATAAAAACATAAAGAGTTAGCAGTTTTGCTCCTCATGGGATAGTAAAAACAAAGCGCCAGCAGCACGCACCCAAAACGATTTATAATAACCTGAGTGGAATATTGCCTATATATATTTAGGTCGTCAGAGAGCTTAAACTATGGTTAACTTTTGAAACTTGTGGGCCGATTGATATCTTCCCGAACCAGAAATATTCGAGTAAGACAATATAGATCCTCGTCATGATCGATTAGTATAGCCATAAGTGATTCTGGGTTGGGACCAAATGGAGTAATTAAAATTGGTTAGGTTGAAGACCCACCCCCCCATGTGATTACTACAATACTAGAGAATAGAAATACGTGTGTAGTAAGTATAGGTTTATGATATTCTATTCTAATCGTCACTATAATTAAGAAAGATGATAATGCTCATGCAGATGTTGATGTACATGAATATGACGACACTAATATCATTGATAATATTTTGATCCATTGAAGAATATATACTAGCTAATACGCATATATATGCACATACAATATTGATAAGTATATAGTCACTAGCTACCATGACCTGTCCTATTATTTGTCAAGCTCTGAATCAGCGTAATTTATCTCATCTCCTAAGATGTGGGGCAATTTGGGAGGGGCGCCCTTAGTGGGCGATTCCACCTTTTTAAAACAAGTATATGATCACTACCGATTCCAAGTACTCCAAAATCCAAATACTCCACGGACTCTGAGAATATTTGATTGAGGTGATGAACGATAATCACTGCACTTTTTACCACGAGAGAACCCAATTATTTATAGGATGAATAACTCATACCTAAATACCCTAGTGTCACGGAGCGTTCCACGGTTGACCGTGACAAGTTCGCATGTACACGCAAATTCCACCTAGCGTGGCCAATTGGCGTGCACGCGTTGACTCTGAACGTCCATGCTATGCCTTTTGGTTCCAATCGACACGGTCCCGTACTCAATTGCACGCAGCAGTAATTTTGAGTTTGAAGCATAATTCCTCGACGCCACATTTATTAAAGTTGCTTGTAAATATGTAATTTAAAGCGATATGCCTTTAGTTTTCAGTTTTAGCGTAGTTTTAAATTTTTTCTACTAAACATCAGTTTCTAATGTTCATTACTAGAAAATTTGTCAGGCGTTGTCTTGTTGTGGAGCATCGTACGTGACGCATACGGTGGGAGCCTGTCATGCCTACGACTAGCCTCCCTGTGACACTAGTCTTTAATTCCCTATATATCAAATACCAAAAAGAAGGACGTATCTGCCTAAACCGCCCTTGGTCATGGTCATGGTCATGACCCCTCACAGTTTCAAATGCGGTTGAAGTCACATTGGGTCACGTGCGGGCGTGACTCGGCTAGTCACAGTCGACGTGACATCCCTATTGCCTCCTCCACTTCACTTTGGTTCATTCGACTCCATATTAACGCACAGCCTCGTACATCAACATATAGTGACTCAATTCAACTCATATCAACATTGTCGATGACAAATATATCTATATAGATATATACATACACGTTCTTGCATTACTACAGAATAATACGTACACGTTCTTGCATTACTACAGAATAAGTATTGCAGAACATGACGACAAGCTAATGCTTCTCATAGTCCTGCATGGTTGCCCGAGTTGAAAGTATTAACTCGGGCAACGGAAATAATTAAAAGCTAGAGTATGTATGAACAAATCGGGCAACATAAGTTTATGCAGCACCAGGGAATCAAGGGTGACTCAGTGGTAGAGCCGAGCTTTACGGTATGTAAGGTCTCAGGTTCGATCTCTTCCCATGCCCCCTTGGGACCCAAAAAAAAAAAAAAAGTCAATGCAGCACCACACATATATAAAGCTGAAGTAACGTGCGGATGCAAATGATAATATAATTATCTATTAAATGGCTGCTAATTAAGTTACAATGTCTCCAGGTAATTAACTCCCTCTCTTTTCCGAAACATCAGATTGAGAATCCTTAATCCAACCCATGATGCCTAAATTAGTAATAGTGCACTATAATATATTTAGGATATATGTAATTAGTTAGCCTTGGAACACACGACACTCCTGAACACTTTTCACAATCTTGCAATTAGGAGGTATTAGCATCATTCTTTTCCAATTTAATTTCTCAATAATGAATATTTATTCACATAGACAAACTTGGAAGGTTATATGCTTTATGTTTCAAATCTCAGCCTATCTATGTTGTAAATGTAAATGATACGTTCCCGATTCCTTTCTTCTAAGGATGTACTAAATCAACTGGAAGACATTGAACTAGAATGCAGCTCTCTCTCTCTGCCTCTCTGTCTCTCTCTCTGTCTCTCTCTCTCTCTCTGTCTCTCTCTCTGTCTCTCTCTCTCTGTCTCTCTCTCTCTCTCTCTCTCCACATATATATATATATATAGGAAAGAGATGATCCTTATAGTGACAATTGCAATCTAAGATATTAATCAGTTGTGGCCGCCATGATCCGAAACCTCTATCGCATCCTTACCATTGTTAGTTTCCTTGTTTCTGCAACACATCAGAGGAGGTGCATTTTCACACCAGGATGGAGGGTTCACATCATCAATCGTCTCAGTTCGGCTGACAACATCACTGCTTCCATTCAATCGAGAAACGATGATCTCGGATATCATACCATTCCATTCAACAAGCAATATAGTTGGAGGTTCTGTAGCAATTACCAATTAACGACTCTATTCTTCGCTCACTTTTACTGGCAGTCGATAGATGTGTCTTTCAATGTTTTTGATTTTCATCTTATGTGTCAGTGCTACCACTTTAGCTTATCACACCGTAGTCATTGTTACTGGCTAGTTAGGGATGACGGGTTTTATTTCGCCAAAAAGTATAGCAATTTTCCTTATGGTTGGATTAAGAAACATGACTGGCCATGAGAAATAAGTTAGTGTACAGTAAATTATATATAAGTAAGCATTATATGATTTCTGATATATGCTTGAATTATTTACCACTTGCTACTGTTAATCCTGAAATGCGCTATTGATATGGAATTTGAGAAGAAAACTCTATTCACCCTTGCACAGCAGAGTAGCTATATTTAATTTTCCCATATGTTAAGGTTGCCAGAACTGTGAGTTCTCAGTTGTTAGGACCGTGATCATCATAACTATGAATAAGATAGGACTTATTGACATAATTTGGTACCAAGTAATTTTTCTTCTTCAGCCATATTTGGGCAGAAAAATATTCCAAGAACAGACCAAATTTGAGCCCCTGATAACATTAGGTACTTGTACCAACACACGCAATAGGTGGCGCTCTTGGTACAATCACCAAATGCTTCCGGTAAGCATATCCATTGCATCTAGCATTACTAAAGCCAATGGTCTACTCCTAGTGGAGTTACCCTAATATCTCTGAAACAGCCCCATCCATGACATCAGTGTTGGGGCCGAATGCTTTGGAAGAGTTAACAAACTCTTTGAACAAGGTGGATTCATAGCGTGAGGGATTGAGTTCATTGACCAAAACTTTTGCCGGTTCAACAATACATTCAGGTGAGGGAGTGATAAACGTGGCGATGCTTGTCCTAACTTCTTTTGAATTTGTCACGGCTCGATGTTCAGCACTTTTCAACCTCCCATTGCTGATGATCTACATACTCCCAGAGAAATAAACCATAACCCAATATTGTAGTTAACTTTCATGAAGAGAAAAAGGAAAATTGAAATGAACCAAAATGGTTTGAGGAAAAGAGGCACCTCTAGCTGATTGCCTATGTTAACAACAAAGGCATTTGGAAGAGCCCCAACAGAAATCCAATGCCCATCCTTCATTACTTGAAGTCCACATGCAGTTTGGTACAGAATCGTTATGAGGCTCGGATCACTGTGTTTCAATATTCCCAAGGTTAAACTCGGGTCTGGGCATGGTGGGTAATTATTTGCTGACAACAGCTGAGCTTCACTCGTTTTTTCGAAGAAATGCTGTTCAAGTCCCAATCCTTTGCCAATCAAGTCTAGAATCCTCAAACTCAACTTTGTTATTTCTACTACATATGTTGCAACAGTCTCCCTGGAATTTTATAGATAGCCCATTTCTTCATATCAAATGGTGCTTGAATCGATTAATACATATCTAACCTAAAGGAGAGTTTTTTAAAAAAATTGGGGTTTATAAAAAATCTGTGTCTACAATTGCTTATCAGAACTCACCGATATGCAGCTGGTTTTTCAGGCCAAAGCTGCAGGCATTCCTCCATAGGGTGACAAGGATGCTTAATGTTTTCCCTCCACAAATGAACACCATCTTTAGCAAAATCGACACTGCTAGTGTAGATCCAATCATTTGGGACAGTACCTGCCTTATCTTTGGCTACCATGTCGAAGAATTCCTTAAAGATTCTCACAGTTTCAAGTATCAGATGCTCTGGGATTCCATGGTTGACCACCTGTTTCATCAGCTGTTAAAATTCAAATAGTAGATGGAAACTAGAAATTAAGAAGGCCAAATATATAATTAATTAAATTTGTACCTGAAAGAATCCGAAACCTTGAGCAGCTTCCAAGATGTGCTGAACTGTGTGGATTTGTTCCTCTGGAGTGGCCACCGCTTTTCCAAGGTCTATCACTGGAATGGAATCACAGAGAGGAGGAAAGAGCTCGCCTGGTCTCTCTTCCGGTGGAAAGATGTAACTCCGAGGAACATGTTCAACGTTATACCAGCTCGAACCACACTTGCCCATCGTTTTTTCTGCACTCAAATCTCCTCTGCAAAATAGTTGTTGTTATGATCATATATGCATGTGCTAGCTAGCATATGGATGGATGCTGATTATGGTCAGGTCAGTCAACTGCAGCACCCGACAAAGTATGAATTTATTACTCCCTCCGTTTCATTTTAAATATTCGTGATAGTTGAAAAAAAAAAATTCGCTTTCAAAACACTTAAAATGAAACAAAACTTACTACCTTAAACAATTGTCACATTCTGCAAACTTGCAGATCATTTTCCAAAGATGATAGATATATAGTACATGACTATGATTTGGTGGGGTGTGAATGTGTGGGATGCCATCAAAATGAAGATTTAATTAATTAATTTTATTTTTTTGTCTGAAGGGCCCATGTGATAATGTGTGCTAATTTAACTCTTTATTCATTATCTAATCACCACCACGGAAGATGATAACAATTATGACAATCCCATTAATTACAACTTTGATCAAAACTAATAGTGGATCTTTCCGACTCATAAATATATATTAAGAAATAATTTATATTGACAAATTTATCCTTATTAAATAGCTTCTTTTTATTAATGAGAAAAGAGATAAAAGTATAATTAATAATTATTAATAGTTGGAAAAGTAAAAGGGTAATTTAGGAAAGTATATGTAAAAACTTCCTAAAAATCTTAAAAGGACAACTATTTTGGAACAAATTTTAACTTCTAAAAGAACAACTATTATGGAACGGAGGGAGTAATTAGCAGTAAGAAGTAAATACACACACATACACATCATATATATACATATGAAAATGATCAGGTACAAACCATAAATATCGTACAAACGTGCGAATCATTTGTATCTTAGTATATTTTTGTTGTATTTTGGTTAATTTTGTTGCATTTTAATTTTTTTTTTTGTATTTTTGTAAGACTCTGTTGTATCTTATTACCATTTTGATGTATCTTTATATCTTAGTTATTTTGTACGATACAATAAAAATATGGCTAAGATACAACAAAAATATACTGAGATACAACTGATTTGTATGTTTGTACGATATTTGTGGTTTTTAACCGAATATGACCCTATATATATATAGAGAGAGAGAGATAGTCGCTCAAATGAGAACCTTTATGTCGTAGGAACTATAGGAACCAAAGACACAATAACGAAAATATTTACTGTGTTGGGAGATTCAAATACACGGTACTGAAAATATTTT
>JAOWAN010000049.1:3598982-3609043 GCA_028566635.1 Lobelia cardinalis
CTCTCTCTCTCTCTCTCTCTCTCTCTCTCTCTCTCTCTCTCTCTCTCTCTCTCTCTCTCTCACACACATACACACACCGACACTAATCCTGAAAAGGTGGTAGTAATGAACTCACTGAAATAAATGTCTTTGAAAATATACAAGTTTCAATGTTGAAAGAAACCCAGTACCCAGCTTTGATCGATGCCAATTATTTTCCCAAGTACAAGTAGTAGTGCCTTTTACGTACAGTTTCCTAGCTAAGCCAATAATTACACGCGAGTGTAAACAACCTTTTCTCCGCTTGTGGAGTGAAAGGTCACATGCATGATTCTAACAATATATATATAAAGTACTTATTCCGCTACAAATCATAAATATACGAATCAATTGTATCTTAATATATTTTTATTGTATCGTACTCCCTCCGTTCCACAATAGTGGTCCGTTTAGAAGTTGTAAAATGTTTCAAAATAGTTGTCATTTTACAAATTTATATTCAATTTTTCCTAAATTATCCTTCACTCTTAAAGCATTAATAAAGGAAGAATTTAAAAAGACTTTTAACTCTAGAGTATTAATTGAAGGATAAAAATGGAATAATAAAAAATAATTAAGCAAATCTTGGTTTTTGTGCTATATCCTAAAAGAACTTCTATTGTAGAACGGAGGGAGTACAAAATAACTAAAATACAAAAATACAATAAAAATGTAATAAGATACAACAAAATTAACGAAAATACAACAAAAATATACTAAGATACAACTGGTTCGCACGTTTGTATGATATTTGTGATTTGTAGCGGATCATTTTCTTATATATATTTATTTATATAATATAATTAGCCATCAATGATTTCCCCTTTGTTTTCAACTCAAAGGTTTGGTCAATTTTAGAACTTTGTTACGTCTGAAAAAAAGATAGTAATATATTGTTTTCTTAATGATCAATTAGATAGGGTAAGGTTGGTTGTGCATCTGATTCTCTTCCCCTACCCCCATTTCCACCCCCACACACACACCACCACCACCATTTTCAAAAACTTTCCCCTACTTTTTTTCACTATAAATCCCCACATACCCCAGTCCCATTTCCACACACTTAATTCACCTTGTAACCATTCTTGTATCCTTCCCGTAATCCAAACAAGGCCTTTATACCGCCGTACGTACCACGTTAATGATGGTCAAAAATGGAGTCGTCCTGGTTGATGGCTTGGAGAACTATGATAGAGCAAAAGAAGTGAAGGAGTTCGACGAGACAAAAGCCGGAGTTAAGGGTGTTTTAGACTCCGGTGCGATGAAGATCCCAAGAATCTTCATTCATCCGCCGGAGTACCTGCTGCAACACGGCCCCTGTAGTCTACACCTTGAAGTGCCAGTGATAGATCTGGAAGGGTTCAAAGATGGAGAGAGACGAGCACAGATCGTTCATGACTTACGTACAGCGTCTGAAACATGGGGATTCTTTCAGATGGTTAACCATGGGATTCCTGAGGGTTTCATGGAAGAGATGATAGACGGTGTCAAGTGCTTCCATGAGCAACCAAAGGAGGTCAAGATGGAGTGGTACTCGCGTGATCACGAAAGAAAGGTAAGGTACTACTCGAACGGTGATCTTCACGTCTCGAAAGCTGCAAACTGGAGGGACTCCATAGCTTGTTACTACGTTGATGGTGCACTGGATTCTGATGCATTGCCCTTAGTTTGCAGGTAACATATCCATGCATGTACTTTTCTATTTTCTAGGTCGAAACCCTATTTTTCTGACCTAACTGCATTATTTTTCTGCCTTGGCAGAGAGGCAACAGGAAACTACATGGAAAGTGTGATTCTACTAAAGGACACAGTAGCCGAGCTGCTTTCAGAGGCATTAGGGCTTCACAGAGACTTCCTAGCAAGTTTAGACTGCATGAAAACCGCGACACTAGTTTGCCATTACTACCCGTCTTGTCCCGAGCCAGGCTTGACCCTTGGCGCGACCAAGCATTCTGACCCATCCTACCTTACTATTCTACTCCAAGACGGTGTCGGTGGCCTCCAAGTTCTTCACCAGAATCACTGGGTTAATGTTAACCCTCTAAAAGGAGCCCTAATAGCCAACATAGGAGATCTTATGCAGGTAAAAAAAAAATCAAGATTAGTCAATCCAAAATCTGTCGTTTCTTTTTTTCTTTTTTCACTACACTAAACCTGATGTCTGATCCGAAATTTATGTAGCTCATCACAAATGATAAGTTCAAGAGTGTGGAGCATCGAGTTCTAGCTAGGAATGCTGGGCCTAGAATATCATCGGCGTGTTTCTTTTACCCAAGCAGTGCAAACATTTCTAAACCGTATGGGCCGATACAGGAGTTTCTTTCTGAAAATAATCCAGCAATATACAGGGAAACGCACCACAAAGAATATCACGATTACTACCGAGCGAAAGGACTAGATGGTACCTCTGCCCTTCCATACTTCAAGCTGCCACAAAGCAACGGCTGCTGACCCGAAGTTGCTCCTCCGTTCAGAAGACGTGTAACTCATCTCCACATTTGCGTCTTAACCAATCTTTAAGACATTGTTTGCATCTCTACTTGTTCAACAAGATTGCCTCCTTGCATCAAAAGATTCTGAATTCGAAGGTCAGAAACTGTTCTGCTCCAAATCAAATTAGCCGAACATCGAAGACACATTTGATTTACTTGTAAAGGCAACACACCTTATTGTAGTATCAAATTTTACAAACAAATGATGAGATTAATATCAAAGCAGATTACAACAAGAAATATAAAAAACAGACTATAAGGAAGCAATACAAGGAGGAACAAACTGCCATCTCAACTCATTTCTAACCCAGCAGAGTGCATGGGGGAGCTCTCAGCAACGTTTTGTCGCATGGAGGGAAAAATTGCAAACAACAAAAGGAAGTAACTCCTAGAAATCATGATTTACTCACAAATAGAATGCAAGAATCGGAGCAAATCCGGAGTTATCAGACTGTGTTTATGCTCCCAAAAGAATCTTCCATTCTAAATTAAAATAACAAGCAACCATTGCTCTTATGTCTTAAGTGGAACTCTTGGATTGTAATATTTGCACGAGTGACCACAGTATATCCATACGATGCATGCTTCTGTTATTCTGCCCCTGCAAATAGAATTCCATCAAGAAACTACTAAAAACAAAACGAAATACAAACAGATCAAAAGCATTTATCCCAGATCAAACCCAACATGTTCTATCATTTGTTGAACCAGATGACTCGATTAGAAATAAGAATTTACCTCAACCACAAAACACATCCATGTTCTCTCACCATAGGCTTCTGTTACACCTTTCAAAATTGTTAAACCCAAGCTCCTGATGGCCTCTGCGATTTCAAGAAAATGGATGCACTCCTCGCACAACATCTGCATAGTTCACACAGAGTTACCCTAACCAACTTACTGCATATATCATTAGAAAAAAGATGAATTTATGATATTTTTTTCCCGTATATCAAGCTCATACCTCCACTAGCATTTGCCCATTCGCATTGATATTTTCTACTATTATTGGACAAACTTTCAGGTGACCACCTACTTCCATTGCCCAGCTTGAACCTTGATCATGACTGGAGGATCCATGTAAAACTGTCTCCTTATTAAGCAACTGGAAAATCAAAATTAATATTTAATTAATAATCACCATGCTAAGTTCATAATCCATCCTTAAGTAAAACAAGAGCGACCAAAAGCCTTACCTTAGATTCAGCACATTTATCAATCTTGTCAGCGTGCTTAGTGACACATTGCATAAAGAGCATGTGTTTGATAGTTCGCTCCAGAAGAGAATCAATACTGCACTGTATCATTATACACCGGTTTCAGCACATATTATGGTTTAGCTAGAAAAGCACAAAAAAAACACATGCCGTTAAAGTTACCTTTGACCCATTAGGCACAAGCTCTCGGAGTTCCTTTATGCGGTCTTGAATCAGTTGTCTGTCCCTTGGCCTAGGCCTGCAACTTTCACCAGGTCTTGCCCTCTTTCTGTTATTCTTAGCTTGTTCATGTGGTCTATCCAACTGCTCGCTACACCTACTGTGACTTGTTGATGATATGCCCTGTGAAGACTGGTCAAATGACTGTAATGCGTCTTCTTCTACAAGAAACCGGTCTAACAAGTAACACGTTGAACCACTAGTCTGCATACCAGACAGAGGCTCAACCAATTTTCCAGTGGTTAGTATGGACTGTTCGGATTTATTTAACGATTTTGCATCTCTGGCATCATTACCACTGTGGCAAATGTTAGCAACCACTGCTTCTAGAAGACTTTCTGAGCCTGAGTTTGCGGTTGTCAACAGATAGCTACTGCCTATTCCTTCTTCTGGCATCGCAACAGTTGTTTCAGTTTCAGTCTTTCTTGTCTCTAAATCCTGATGACTCCTTTGTTTATGGAATGCAGGTCCAAGAGCTTCATACAGCTCACAGCCAGCGGGAAACTCAAATGATGTCTTTAACATTTCCATTCTATTAATTTCTTTATGGAATTCATTGTTTTTTTCTGTAACTTGTAGGGTTTGGACATTGGAAGGTTCAGGCGCACACGTGGAAGTCCCTTCAGTTACCCGGTTGCTAAACACTTTCTTGTGAAATCGTTCATGCTGCTCTATGGGACTTTTTTCAGAAACTGGTTGAAGTATAGTCACACTACCACCAAACCCCGATGCTGAGTGCTCGAGTCCTCGAGAGACTCCATGTAGTTCCATTATGCGAGAATAGTCTCCTGCTGTTTGAAAAGATGGAAACATGGGAGACCAAGTATTTTTCAACTTTCTCTCCGCAGTTTTATCAAAGTTCTTCATGGAATGCAGGAAATTTGTTGAACTTGAACCTCTTGTGAATACATCTGACTGGAAAATGATGACCACTATAAGATGCCAATATACAGTAAAAAATAATAACAGTTCTCTGCATGTGAAGGGAGAACATGTCTCTCCAAGAGTTAGTGTGGACAAGTGGTTTGTTATTCACTAATTTTCTAGAGAGAGAGAGAGATACCAGACAAGAGGAACAGTCGATACTACATGGTTGTGCGCTAGAGATATGCTCCATCAAGGAGCCTTGAATATGATTTGGTAAAATATCTTTAATATGGTTCACGAGCTTCAAATCTTCAGCAATCTATCCATTTCACACGAACAGTAAAATTATAACGAACGAAAAGGAAAAAGATTTGGTAAAATAATGGTGTGAATATGATGAAGAGAATGCTAGCATATGTTTTGTCTGTCCACTATAATCAAGCAACTAGACTGATGAGCTCATTGATTTACAAGAAATCTCAAGAAGAGCAGGAATATTAACAAGACTAACAATACAAGGCAAGCACTAGAAAGGATATCCAATCAAAAAGTCTCTTATCCAAGCATGTTTCTCCTATACAGAATTCATCTAGCAATAATAAGAATAATCATGTATTTCAATACCGAAAAATATCCGAAACAGGCAAGATGGCAAAGATGCATTATTTCTTCGTTATACAGATCAACTTGCACATCCTTGTAGATTGATGTTCTCCATATTTTTCCCATGATACTATTTAATCTACTTTCCCCTTTCTTCCTTTTTTATGTAATTAACCTCATAAACTGACATTGATATGCCTTCGCTATGTTTCAAATCTATTTCTGCTGTTGCAACATTTTTAAGTTTTAAACTTCTGATAGGCTTATTGAAGGCACTACGCAGGTGAAGACTCCTTCACTCACTATCACTCACTATCAAAACCTGTATGACATCATTGGTGTGTCTTTCTTGAGAATTCTTTTATATGTTTATAAATGGGGCTAAGATCAGGCCAAAAGGCATAGTCGATGAGCAAAAGATGAATATTCCTGTACTAATGTTCTGCTGATCGGTGCCCAGACGGATGGACAGCAGGTGAATATTCCTGTACTACACCTTGTCGGTACCCAGGGATGGAGGGGGAGCCGCAACGAGTGGATCCCTCGTTTTTGTTCCCATCATCGAGTTTGGAGCCCTGAAAAGACTTCCGGTAAGAAGGCGCGGGAAGCAAGAATGAGGTCAAGTCATCATCCCCCTCACTGAGAAGATTGAGAGAGGAGTTCATTTACTGGAAATTAACACTTCAGATAAATAATGTTTTCGGAATAGTTACACTGCAATCAATCAGTTTAAAGTTCGATAATCCCAAAATGTTATCATAAAAGTGTGTAGAATGTTCTAACTTCTAATTTCTAAAATTTAATTTTTTCATTTTGAAGTTTATAGTCATTATTTGTGTATCACATTAAATTAGAGGTATGACTCCATTTTTTCTTTATACGAATGATATCAAATAGGGAATAGAGAGGACTGATCAAATTACGTACAGTCAGCCACTAACAATAAAATACCAAAATATCCTCCGCTAATATTCTTCATGTTCTTCAATTTTTTACTCTTCTTCTGTGAGTGACATTCTCTTATTATCTCAAACAACGTTATACATACCCATAGTTGTCAAATCGCATATCGTATCATGAACCGATGACCCTAAATATCGTATCATGTATCGTATTGTATCGCGTATCGTATCATAAGATACAGAACACATTTCAAATAAATTATAACTAATATCTAAAATGAGTAGAAATTCTATGTATGACTTGATTTTGATGTTAAGCACTCCTATTCACATCATACATTGACTAAGACAATTGCCCTTCTTTGCATGAAACATGAGCACCAAGCGGAATCTAACAAATTTCTCAGGGTCGACTAAAACTCGAAGTTCTCGGGGAAAAAGAAATGGTAAAATACTTATTGTCATTGAATTTGGGTCTGACAAATTCGATATGGACCTGGAATTGATGTATCGATATGTATCGTATATATCGGTGTGTTGGAGGATATATCGTATGATACGTATCGTGTATCGGTCGATACATGTGATTCCATACCATATTCAGTCGAGCCAGCGATACATATCTATGGACCTCATATCATGTATCCTATCATATCGTATATTGTAAGATATTGACAACTATGTACATACCAGCTTAATAATGGAAATGACTAAGCGTGTACTATAGTAGTAATGACATTGAGTAGTGTAAGTAAACATGTACGAATTTTTTTATAAGATTGCACAAGAAGTAATGTTCACTAACCGTACTTAACGAGCCGAGCTGTACAACTCCATGTGGAACAACAGCAACAAGAGCAATGGTCTGCATAATGGAAAAATAAAAACATTTACGTTATTAAGCATACTTTATCTGTATGCTTTTCGTGCATTAGCTACAAGAAGGCCATATGGAAGCTAAATTGAGGAGCAGCAAAGCAGGCATACCCTGATCCCAGCAGAAAATTGAGCCAGCCAAGCATCGCAATACTGGAAAACACCAAATCACAGACTAACATGAGTGCCCAGAAAGAACAAAGTTACTAAACAATAGACCAGGCCAGTTACAAAGGGGTCGTATGGTTTCCCGAAATCCTAACTACTCTCACCTGAAGTGATGAGAAGGAACCAGTTCCATTCTTATCCCCACAAATCCATAGGTGTTTACCAGTAACAAAAACCTGCCCAATAATCCTGTACAAACAAAGAGTTTATATGGGAGGCCAAAAACAAATATGTCAAGCGTTACAATTTGATTATTTGCTATTGATCTGAACCAATATCAAAGCAAACAAACTGTATTATGCATAATCTCATATTCTTATACATTTCCTTTTCAAAAAGAAATTTATTGAAAATAATGATCATTGAATCATACCCCTCCCCAAGAGAATATGCATGATAAGACATCTTTGCCACTGCTAATCCAAGTAGATCATGTGAGTTATGCCCATCACATGAATTGCTCATCCTATCACCAAAGCAGTTGCTCCCTGAAGGATCAGTTTGTTCATGGTTGTCATAATATACATCTTCCCAAGTCAACATCCTACAAGAAAACCAGATCATATGCGACAATTATGCACCTAAGTTTAATATGTCAAAATCTTAGAATCTGTAATCTAAATGTCTGCATTCAAAGTGCAGCAACATTAAAGTAAAACAGAGTCCATCAAGTAAGCATTGAATTTCTGTCAACCAAAAACCCTAACACAAGCTTAGGAACAGCATTTTAATTTCAAAAACATGATCTCGCAATAAACTTTGAACTCCCCATTTGAAATGTGCTCTTCAAATTAATTGTCCATGTTTCTGTACTACATAATTGAGGGTGCAACATTTCTAAAGGAATTTGGTAGTATCAGATCACATTCAAGTTTCAAACGTTATCCACAAGGTCCAGAAATTGAAAGAAAAATAATGTGGATCTGTGAAGTCATCATTGGATTATAAATAAATCAAACAGCATCAGAAGCAACAAATAAATTAAGAGGCATAACCGAACACCTAAAAACAATAGAAGATTGTAAATAGACTTACATTTGAGCTTGATGCTTGAGTTTCCAGAAGACAGCATAACTCCAGTCAGTGTTGAAACACAGACTTCTGAGAGCTTGGTGCAATTCACCGTCACCCATTTTCTTCCCTCCGTCCAAAATGCCCTAATGCCACCCACTAAAACTTCTTCACCAGGTTAATACAATTATCCCCCCACCCCCTACTTTTCCCTTCCCAAACCCTAACTGCCTCTGTAAGAACCTCTCCCTGCCTGCTTCCTCCGCAACCCAGCTCGTCGTTTTATTGGCGGTCCCACAGTTGGAAGCAGCAGACTATCCAATCCCATTCTCCTCCAATACCTTAAAACCCTAACCCTAACAGCAAATTTTCACCCTCTTTTAAAGGAAATCACCAACCTACCCACCTACCTTATATGGATTCCATTTTCACAATAATCTCAACATAATCTACCCTTTGCAAGAACTTAGCCATCTATATCAAATGCAAATTTTCACCAATTTCAAGGACAATCACCCAAATAAAATAAACATAAAAACTCTTCTTTTAATATGTCTTATCACTATAAATTCCAATAATAACGTCAAATTTAGCTTATATCAAACGACATTGATAGGAAAATTCCAAGATGGATTCTCTATAATTCTACGATTGAATCTTGGGGATTAAAAAGAAAAGAGTGGAGATCTTTACTGTTGCTTTTTCTTGTCTTGGTAGCTAAAACAATAAACTATTTGAAAAGAATACCCTCTTTGCAGCTTAAAAGTACAAACCCACAAAGAAACTTTACCCTTTGAACTGCATTTTCTGCCACCATTGCTTCAAAACAAAATTGCGGGGAGACAAAACGTAAGGAGAGAGAGAGAGAGAGAGAGAGCAATCAAGAAGGTTTTAGTGAGAGAAAAAAATAAAAGAAAATGGGAGGGTAAATTCTGCTAGCGTTCGGGTTTGAACATTGTTTTTTATATACACACAGCAGCTTTTTGTCTAGTTCGCATCTTTACATATGCCGGTGGTGCGCAATACGCACCCCCTTCACCTTCCTTATCTTACGCATCTTGTTAAAGGTTAGTTAAATTGTCATAAGCTTCATTTCACACCCCTACCCCTTTAACTTTCCAAAATTACATAAGTATACCCTGATGTCATTTTTAGCATGGGCATTAGGGTAAAGGAGGAGAGAGAGAGAGAGAGAGAGAGAGAGAGAGAGAGAGAGAGATACAATAAGGGAGAGCTGGAAATTTAATGGGTCAGTATAGTTTTTATGATATCTGCTGCTAATGACTTGTGAGTGGCTTTTTCATATATAGAAAGTTTTTCCAGTAGACCCATTAAATGTGGCAAACAAAATGATTGAAAATGCTTGCTTTATTTTCCTTCCCATAAACTTACCCTTTCAAAACCTTTCATCAAAATGAGTTTTACTTCCTGCTAAAAGTTGTGACACCAACACACCTCCATGGCTCCATTGCCTGCCCATCCATATATGTCCCCCTTTCTTTGTTATGGTTTTCTGAGTGTAATTTTTCATATGGCCATTATCGAGCCAGACGATGATCATCGAGTGACATTCGAGAGCTAGCTATGATTGGTTTCAGCCGCCTCACTAACGTTTGTTTGTTTGTTTGTTTGTTTGTTGCGGCGGCACCACTGTCCTAACTTCTTTCTTATCCCAATCTACGCGCGCA
>JAOWAN010000049.1:3642483-3655184 GCA_028566635.1 Lobelia cardinalis
TCAAAACCGTGTATAGAAAAATGTGCTTGTATTTAATACATGTGAAAAGTACATATGCAATGATTGGAACATTGATTAGAGCAATGATTGAAATGATAATTAATTACCAAGCACATTTTTTTATACACGGTTTTGACATTTTTACCCCTCAAAAAAATATTAAAAATTAAAAAGTGAGGGCATTTTGGAAAAAAAAATGGAGACATTGCTAACCTCCTACAACTAGTGGGGATATTAGCTAAACCCATATATATATATATATTTCGACTCACCATGCAACTCTTTTCTATAAATTCTCTCTAGCTCCGAAATGAAAAGGCTAGATTTTCGACGTATATATATATTTTAAATTTGAAATTCCTGAGTTACTGATTAATCTATTTTCATGTTGAGTTTGAATGTATATATAATTCAGTTTTATCATTAAGTTGATTGAAAAAAAATAGAATTTGGATTTTGAATCTTTAGTAAGTTGTAATTGGGTAATAGATATATAGTTCTTTAGATAGGGAGAGCATTATAAGCATTGTGTGGTTGTATAATGCTTGAATGTCCACAATTCTTTCAATGTGTATGTCACTTTTTTAAAAGTTAGTTTTATTATTAATAGTTTTATACAATAAAATTATAGCATTTAGAAAAATTCATATCTTATTTGATATTGATTGAGTTGATATTGATATTTTGAAATTCATCTATAAACCTAATTTTGGCTATTTAGAAAATACATTGTTTAGAATCAGATGGTAAAAAATGATTTTTGTTTCTTAAGTTTTAAGAATAACCATCAAGAAAACAAAACCAGACGCAAAAGACCCACCAAAAATTCCAAACAATGAGAAGGGCTTCCTCCAAACTTCTCCTCCACCCCAACGCCTCCATTTCTCCCCTCTCCTCTCTAACCACCGCCATCGCCGCCGCCACAAAAAATGGACGAAATTATGACCAAGCATCCCCACCTAACTGCACCAAGGCCCGCGTCCTCCTGTCCAACCCCAAAACTCACCAAGATTTCTGCACTCTTGCTGACCAACAACAGCAGCAGCAGCAACAACAACAACAACAGCAACCCACTTCTAAATTACCCTCGAGACAGAGAAAAATCAAAGAAAAATCACAACTTGAGGAGGCACTCGACTCCGCTGAAACAGCTGATGACATGATCAAAGCTTTCCAAGCCATGGAGGCCAGCTTTAATGACAAGGATCTTGGCCTTGCCAGCCTCAGACTTGCCCATAAACTTGACCAAGTGGGCGAATACCCCGAAAAGGTTCTATCTTTTGCTCTCAAGGCTTTGAATGTTTTGGACACGAATGATGATGCTAATAGCTTGTCGTTACATCTTGCCTTGTGTTTACAATTGTTGGGTTCATCTTGTTTTAACTTGAAAATGTATAATGATAGTTTAGGATATCTCAATAGGGCTAATAGGATGTTGGATAAGTTAGAGGAAGAGGGTTCTTGTGATGATGTGGAGATTAGGTATATTAGTCATGCAGTTCAGCTCAATTTGGCAACTACGAAAACTGCGATGGGAAGGAGGGAGGATGCACCTGGTCACCTTAAAAGGTGTTTGGGGATTAAAGAGGTGATGTTGGAGCCAAATAGTTGGGAGCTTGGTAATGCATTTCGGGACGTGGCGGAGGCCTATGCTTCACTTCTGAATTTCAAGAAGGCACTGCCTTATTGTTTGAAGGGTTTGGAGATACATAGGTTGCAGTTGGGGAATGATTCAGAAGAGGTTGCTCATGATAGGAAGCTTCTTGGAGTTATTTATAGTGGTTTAGAAGAGCACGATAAGGCATTGGAGCAGAATCAGTTGTCTCAGAAAGTGTTGAAGAAATGCGGTCTTGGTTCTGATTTGGTTCGCGTTGAAATTGATGCAGCCAACATGCAGATTGCAGTAGGGAAGTATGATGAGGCGGTAAGTACTTTGAAGGGTGTTGTTCAACAGACTGATAAAGAGGGACAAGATCGAGCATTGGTTCTTGTTTTGATGGCAAAGGCCTTGAGTCATCTGGAGAAGTTTACAGATTGCAAAAGGTGTCTAGATATTGCGTGTGGAATCCTTGACAAGAAAGAAAAAACCTCTCCCTTAGAAGTTTCTGAAGCATATATAGACATATCTACGCAATACGAGGCAATGAATGAGTTTGAACCTGCTATTTCAGTGTTAGAGAGAGCACATGCCATGCTTGAGAAGCTCCCTCAGGAACAGCATTTGGCAGCAAGTGTGGCTGTAAGAATTGGATTGTCACTCATGTTAACGGGCAAGGTGCAACAGGCTATTACGTACTTGGAAGATGCAGCAGAAAGATTGAAAGAGAGTTTTGGTAGCAAGCATTATGGGTTGGGCTACATTTACAATAATTTGGGTGCAGCATATTTGGAACTCGATAAACCTCAGTTAGCCGTCCAGATGTATGAAGCTGGGAAGGAGATCATGGACTTCTCTGTTGGTCCACAGCACGTGGACTCAATTGATGCATGCCATAAACTTTCGAAAGCATATTTTGCCATGGGGAGGTAAATTACTAAAAAGACCCTGGTTTGTGTTTCTCTTCATTACTGGACATGTATTGTGGTTATGGAATATGGACAGCTCCTTTATACTTAGTGATTTTAACTTGAGCTCCATCATTTTGTACATAATGAGCTAAGACACCTCTCGCAGAATCCATTTCATTTTTTGCTTGGCAGATTAAGTCGAACAAAATCTTGGATAAATTTGTATGCATGTATGATTCCTGGCAGAAAATTGATATCATAAACAATGTTACAATGGTTGTGAGTGTAATGAGCTGAATATTATATATGGTAAAATTGATAAATTTGTATGCATGTATGATTCCTGACAGAAAATTGATATCATAAACAATGGTTGTGAGTGTATTGAGCTGAATATTATATATATATATATATATATATGGTAATCAAGTTTACATTTCAAAAAAATGGTTTTCTGGAGTTCATAAGATAAAATTACTATTGCTTGGCCCAAAAAAGTTTTCTTTCAGAATTTCAAACTAATAAATGTTATAGTTTGGCTGTGCCAGTCAAGTTAATTTTTGTGTGCTTGTGTATACTATCTGCATATTCATTCTTATTACAAAAATAATTTTGCTATTATTAAACAATAATAAACAATCACACATTCTCTTTTGATATTTCTCGTGAGTAAACAGTTTAATACAGTTGCTAGTTATATATGCATTCATATTTAGGAAAACATGAAATGTATTAATATCAAAAAGGAATTGATTTGTGGCTGCCAAGCGTGAGTACCCATTTCTTGTCAAATCAAATTTGAATCTTAGACATGAAGTTGAAATGATGGCTTAGTAGTGGATTTTTATAAATCCCTCAATAGAGCATTTTCTTGGGGCTTGACTTGTGATCACCAACTGACTTGGCAAACCAATTGCTTTTGTACTACCTCCATCTCAATTATAACTTTTGGTAGAAGCACAGGAATTTAGCTGCTTTGATACTATACTTTAACCTTGCACGACTTAAATTTGACCTAAAGTGATGCTTACAAGTGCTTTTGTGCAGTTAACTTGCCATGTCTCACAAGCAAGTCAAGGTTAATTTTTTAAATTTGTATAGTTATCTGTCTCTGTGACTGTTTCTGATTTGGTAGGATTGACTTACTTGCTTCTGATGTATATCATGATTCATCTTTGATTTGGGAGGAACTTGGTGTTATATCATTATCCAAACTTAATACCTAAGTCTTGAAAATCAGCACACTAAGGTAAATTGGTAATAATCTGGTGGATCTATGTTCTGCTGTTGCAGTCACATTTCTCACATTATGCTTTTCTTCCTGGTGTTTAGGATATAAATTTATGTAGTTGTGCATGCTGTTTGATCTCGGTTGTGGGAATTCTGCAGTTATTCACAAGCAATTAACTTCCAGGAGAAAGTGGTTGAGGCTTGGAAAAGGCAAGGTCCAAGTGCAGAAGACGAACTTGAAGAAGCAACACAGCTTCTTCAAGAATTAAAGATAAAAGTTCGTGCTGCATCATTAGAATCTAAACGAGCCAGCTTCCATGATGCTCTCGCCTCTGCTACACCTATGTCTCAACTGGAAGCTCCCAACAACCGATCTTCAATGAATCCCTGAAGCCCCTTCACCAACTATATCACATTTCTCATATGTTGCATTCCTCCCGTATTACCTCACCTCTCCCGGAGCTCTTCTGTTTGCAATATGATTTTGCAGGTTCCAGCAAGTTTGAGGATTAAAAACTCATAACACATGTACCCGGAAGATTATTGAACATTCAGAATGTTATTTTGTGTATTTTGCTTGTCAGAATCGTTTTCTGTAATATGTTAATTACATCTTGTAATTTAGTTACCATATACGATAATACAAACTCTTGAGAAACTTAAAGCTGTTTTGAACAATATCACGGTCCTTCATCATAGGAGGGAGGCGGGGAGAGGAGGAAGAGATTGTCGTGATTAATATTAATTAAAATTAATTAAATGAAAATAATTAAAAATATTATTTTAAAAATATTCAATTAATTGTATGTTATAAGTTTTTTCTTCTTTGGTTTGATGTGTCAATTAACATTTGGTTTTAGACGTAGGTAGGGGTGGCAATTTGTGACTCGATTAAACCCGTGAGTTTATAAATTTTTCAAAATTAACCTATTTAAGTGAGTTATAATCATTAAATTTGAATCTATTTGACATTAATTTACTAAATATGTTTAAATTTATTGATTATCACACACTTAAATATGTTAATTTTACAAATTTTATAAACTCACGGGTTTAATCGGGTCACAAATTGCCAGCCCTAGACGTAGGAATTTGCTTCATATATTTTATTTATCAATTTCTAAATTATTAAATTTACAATTACTCCCTCCATTTTAAAATAAATATTCTAATTGATTTTTAAAAAGTCAAACATAATTGATTATTAAAATATGTATTAATTATATTTAGATTCTAATTTTAATGATATTTTTCATAACTTGACTATAACAAGTAAATTCTTATAAAAAATTGACAAAAAGGAAAGGTCAAAACAGGATAAAAGACAGATGTGGTCCACAATTGTTATATGGAGTGCCTAAACATTATAAAATATGTATATAACATAATTATAATGCACATAATATAATTAGTAATGAGCATAACATAATTAGTAATGCACATAAAAATTTATATATTCATAATTTATAATTATTATGTGCATTAGAAAATTCCAAACACGGAGTGCCTAGCGCTCCGTATAATTTTCGTGTGGTCCAGGCCACCCAATCCAAATCCAAAGATCCACAAAAATATTCCCCAACCATGAGAAGGGTTTCCTCCAAATTTCTCCTCCACCGCGCATCTCGCAAATCTTCTTTCTCATTTTCCTCCTCCATCTCCATCTCCAACGCAGCAACCACCACCACCGGCGATCAAAATGACAGCTACCCATCCCCATATTCAAAAGTCTTACCCTGCAGCAAAAGCCACGGCCTTCTCCTATCCAACCCAAAAACCCACTTCTGCACCCTTGCTGACCAACAACAACAGCTCACCTCTCAAATCTCCTCAACGCAGCCAAAAATCAAAGAAAGATCCCAACTTGAGGAAGATGATGACATTGATCTTGTTGTCGAATCAGCTGATGACATGGTCAAAGCATTGAAGGACATGGACTTCAGCTACGATGAGGAAGACCTTGGATTTGTCAGCCTCGAACTTGCCCTTAAACTTGACGATGAAGGCGGGGACCCCGAAAAGGTTCTATCTTTTGCCCTCAAGGCTTTGACTGTTTTGGATACCGATGATGCTAATTTGTTGTTGCCTCTTGCCACCTGCTTACAATTGTTAGGTTCTTGTTGTTATAACTTGAAAAGGTTTGATGAAAGTCTAGGATATTTGAATAGAGCTAGTAGTACATTGGGTAAGTTAGAGAAAGAGGGTTATTGTCATGATGCTGAGATTAGGCATGTCGATCATGCAGTTCAGCGCAATTTGGCGAATACCAAAACTGCAATGGGAAGGAGGGAGGATGCTATTGGTCATCTTAAAAGGTGTTTGGAGATTAAAGAGGTGATTTTGGATAAAGATAGTAGGGAGCTTGGCAATGTTTATCAAGATTTGGCAAAGGCATATTTTTTTCTATTGGATTACAAGGAGGCATTACCTTATTGTTTAAAGGCTGTGGAGATACTTAAGTTTCAGTTGGGGAATAACTCGTTGGAGGTTGCTCATATTCGGAGTGTTCTTGGAGCTATTTACATCAGCTTAAAGGAGCACGAGAAGGCCTTGGAACAGATTCAGTTGTTCCAGAAAGTGTTGAAGAACCGGGGTCTTCGTTCTGATTTGCTTCGTGCGGAGGTTGATGCTGCCAACATGCAGATTGCATTAGGGAGGTATGACGAGGCCATTACTACTTTGAAGGATGTTGTTCAACAAACTTATAAAGATGGCCAAGATCGAGCTTTGGCGTTCGTATCCATGGCAAAGGCCTTGAATCATCAGGAGAAGTTTACAGATTGCAAAAGGTGCCTAGAGATTGCCTGTGGAATCCTTGACAAGAAAGAACATAACTCCCCGGTAGAAGTTTGTGGCGCGTATATGGAAATGTCGATGCAGTATGAGGCGATGAATGATTTTGAAACCGCTATCTCATTGCTAAAAAGAGCACATGCCATGCTTGAGAAGCTCCCTCAAGAAAACCCTAATGAGGCAAGTTTTGCTGCAAGAATTGGATGGTTACTTCTGTTAACGGGTAAAGTGGAACAGTCTATTCCTTACTTGGAAGATGCAGCTGAGAAACTGAAGGGGTACGTTGGTACCAAGAGTTATGGGGTCGGCCATGTTTACAATAATTTGGGTGCAGCATATTTGAAAGTTGATAGACCTCAGTCAGCCGTTCAGATGTTTGCAGTAGCACAGGAGATCATGGACATCACCGTTGGACCACATCATGAGGGCTCAATTAGAGTATGCCACAACCTTGCAAAAGCATATTCTGCCATGGGGAGGTAAGTTACTAAAAGACCCTGTTTGGTTTTCATCGTCCTTGCCGGACATATTCCTATATATCTTATGTGTTTATGCATATGGACAGCACCTGTGTTAGTAGTGATTTTGACTTGGGCTGTATCCTTATTACATTGCATGTTAACACTCATTTCTGATTCTTGGAGACCACTGTATGTTTCTTATAAGGCCCATCAACTTAACTTAATAACCTTGGATGTCTTCTAAGAATGACTAATGCATAGTTGTTTTTAGGATTAGTTACTATATAAATGGATAAATGACACCAAGCAATCATTGTGAAAGAAAGAAAATGGGATATTTAAAATATAGATCTCATAATCAATGTAGTGTTAGAAGTATATATTTCTGGAGTTCAGAGTATAGAAGTGTTCATGCTTAAGCTAAATAAGCTAATTGTTGCCTTTGATTGAAACAGACTATTGTGTTAACAATGCATAGTGATCATATATATGCTTGAACGCTTATCCTCGCACTGCCCATTCCTAATAAAACTTAGACTGAATCCTCGACTTGAAGTGATGAGCTTTTCAGAATGAAGCATTATCTGTAGATAGGCTTGAGGCATCTACACGTCTTACATTGTTTTTACAAATCATGGAATCTGCTTTGAATTGTTTGACAGTTTTGAGGATATTGCGCGCATTCTGGTTTTGGTGAAGGTTCTTTTTGGGTCATTCATCTTAGTTTTGCCACTTTAAACATGGGTCCCGTCTCCGTTTGATATTGCTTTAATTGATATTCTGCTTATGGGAACAAAAATAAAATGAAATGCTCTCTGGGAGCTTGACTTGTAATCAAGGTTTGACATATTAGAAAAAATGATATTTCACCTTTATGGATATATTGACCGATAGAAGTAAATATGTTATACATCTGATGAATTGCAAAGTGTCGCTTGGTGTGATATACTGCAACCTTCTCATACTCACCAACTCGGCTGGCTTTACAATTGCTTTGTACTACGCTAGTACGTGGTCCATCTCAAATTTATCCTTATGGTAGAAGCATGCGGAGTTAGGAGGTTGAATTCCACTACTCCCCCGGTCCAACTTGAAGAGGGACAGTTTGATTATACATGCAAATTAAGAAATTGGTACAAAACTTGTTAATTTCCTTAAATGCCCCACAACATGAAGCCCATGTTTATCATTTGCCAAAAAGAGAGGGTAATAAAGTCATAGAGGAAGGCCCAAAAGGAAACATTCCTCTTCAAATGGGACTACTTGAAAAGGAAAGTGTCTCTCTTCAGCCGGGACGTAAGGAGTATTATACTTCAAACTTGCATGAACCAAAATTTCCCTAAATAAAATGGTGCACTTCTTTCTCATTACTCATTAGCATAATTTTTTTTTACCATCGGAAATAAGGTACTTGAGAGCATAAAATAAGGTAACTTCTGTGAGAACCCCGTTCTCTCACCGTCGGATTAGCGAATTAACGCTAATCGTGTTTAACGAGTCATCGGGCGTGTGATGAGAAACTAAATGCCGGACCTCTCTAGTGACCACTCGATTATTGAGAAATCGAGAGTCACCACCTCCGTTTCGATTTTAGGCTTTAGAACCACAAGCCTTCTAAGAAAGAATCCTAGGTTCGGGGGCTGAGTTGCTGAGTTACTGATTGAGAAGGGGTTAGACACCTAATCAGACGTAATAATCTACGTTATGGTCTCTAAAGGATTTCTAGCATGCAAATCTCCTATGGTTGGTCAAAGGGTCAATAAAAGTCAAGGTGATCAATGGTCCATATTCACTAAAGATTAAGCTAAGATACACAAATAAGCTAGCATCACGAATCTCATCATCTCAAGTATAGCAAAACCAAAGCAAGGCCAAGATAAGCAAACTAGCATAGATGGAGTTGGTAGAATGGTCAACTAAGGCAAAATTGAAGGGCAAAAGGGTCATTAACATATATCTTCCTTCAAACAACATTTTAGGGCTATTAGAAGACCCAAAAATCAGTTATTATGGTAGGATTTTTAATATAGTAAACGGAGTAAATATTAAGCAAATAACAAAAGATGAGAGCTAACAAGAGGCATGAGATTTAAGAAGATGAAGACTAAAATGTTTCGCATTGCTTCGGCGAAGTGTCTCGTGTTTTCCATTAATGGATTGAACATGATATTTGTGTGTTCATCATAACAATCTCCTAAAAGGAGATGAACTCTCAAAAATTCAAGAAGAGCTCCAAGAACACATGTTCATCCTCATCTCATATCATTTTAGAACCAAGTTTTGAAAGGATAAAAGAAAGAGATGAAGATTTACAAAAGAAGAAAATGAGGAACTAGAGAGAGAAGAATTAAGACATATTTTACTCCTAAAACATGTTTAAAACTACATACTAACATATCTATAAACTCAAGCCAACATACTCATGAAAAATTTCAAAGAGGCATGGATTTCATTTCATGAAGGAAATCGCAAAGAACGTAATAACATCCTTACATGAAGCTTCAACTAGAGCATGCCATTTTACTACAAGAAGAAGAAGAAGATAACATGCTTCATATTTAACTCCTACTTTAACCAAGGAGAAATCATCTATTACATATTACTACAAAGAAAATGTAACAACTAGATCTAACTATGAGAAGAAGAGAAGACTACATAAGAGAATTTCATAAGATTATACCTACTCCAAAGCTTTTAACAAGATGAAGAGAATGTGATTAGTCCTTTTGAATCTCTAGGACATTTGCTTAGGCTTGTGCTCTCCTTGTCTTGAATTTCTCTTAGAGAAACTGAAGCTTGTGTTTGATTGTAGTGTTTGTATTTGAACGAAGATTTGTGTTTATGTTTCAGTGATGAGTAGCTTAAAGGTTTTTAGGGTTTGTTATTGAGAGAGAGAAGTAGACTGATTTTGCCTAAGGATTCGATGATGAGAATAGCTTATGGTCCTTGGCGAAGTAAGTAAGGTATAACTCCATGCCAATGGTTAAGATTGATTGGGAATTTGAAATGAAGGGTGGAGATGAATCCTAAGGTTGTATCCTAGTAATATCATCCTCCCTAAATGTCCAAAATACCCCTGAAACTATTCAGGAAGCTTCCCCTTTGGCCAAATTTCCGGACCAAGGCAAATGGCTCAAGCAACAAACATAGAAAAGAGCCGTTACGGCAGATTCCCAGCCGCTACGGCTTGAAGCCTGCCGTAACGGCCTGGAGGCTACTGTTCCAGCTTTTTGTGCTATTTGGAAGAGAAAAGAGGGGTCCTTTTTTGTCTTGTGGCCTTATCCCATGCAGATTTGGTCTCTTCTTTTGGTGGCCAATGTCCTTCCTCATGGCATGGAGTCAAAGTGGCCCATCTTTACCTTCCAAAGTTGTTTGTTTTGTACCTACAAAATATATTACCATGTTAATGTGTTCTACCATGTGCCATAGGAACCATGGCATGTCCAATACTTGTCTAGTAACATTGTGTAGTGTTGATTAAATAGTTTGGCAATTAAACAATGATGAAGCATGAGAGGACGGTCGAAAAATGAGGTGTTTACACCTTCCGAAGCCATCTTTGCTCAAAGTTTTTGTGGAGGTACATGAGAAAAGTACATCCTTAATTCCATTTCTGGTTGAAGTGGAATTTGATCCTATTTTACATACTGCTTTCAATTATGTAGAATTCTATGTTGTGTACGTGAATTGACATGGTCTCACTCATAGTTACCGGGAACTCCCTTACCCCCTTCGAATTGTGTCTCGGGTCGCAAGTCCGGAACGCGGTGTGTTTTTGTTCCGGATCGCAAGGAAACGCGACCTAGTTTGCTCAAATTAGGGTTCCAAAATTTAGGGTTTCTAAATGAAAAGAGAAGGGTTCCAAAATCACACGTTAAAAAAAAGAAGAGATGGAGTGTTGAATTGGTTTCTTGAGGGTTGTCGTCGTATCTTCGGAATGGCCGAAGTTGAAGGCGACAGAGTGAGAAAGAGAGATTGAGATGGAGAGATGGGAAAGAGAGATTGAGATGGAGAGATGGGAAAGAGAGTAAAGCTAGAGATTGTGATGGAGAGAGAGAAGTGAGAGTCTCAGATGTAGAGAGGGGAAAAAGAGAGAAGAGAAAATGAGACAGAGAGGAAGAGATGGAGAGTCGGAAAGAGAGAGAAGCGTGAGAGTCAGAGGGAAAAGACTAAAGAGACTGTCCGTCCGATTCTAGATGCTTCTTTTCTGTTCTTTTTTTCTTTCTTTAAGCCTCTCTATTCTTTGTACCGTAATTAAAATGTTCAATCAAAAAGTCACTTGTTCATCTAATGTATCACTCTTAAATAATTTTGCTATTTATATGAATTTTGATGAAGCAAATATATATATATATAGGGACCTATTCTATTGAGAACCATTTTAATTCTAAGAACCTAAGAACCTCTCCCAACCATTAGATTTAAATCCCATAAATTCACTTCTAGATAATTTAAAAGAGGCCATGTCGCTCACTTACATCTCTCTCTCCTAAAGCTCCAGATCTGGAAACTCATCATCATCTTCTCCTACAAATCGAACAGCACGCCTCCAACTTCCTGGTAGATCTGCTCTCTCTCTCTCTCTCTCTCTCTCTCTCTCTCTCTCTCTCTCTCTGAGTTTCCCACTCGATGGGTGCGTTTGGTGGGTTTGTACCAGCAATCAATCAATCATGGTGGTCTCCGAATGTACAGCCACCGTTTGTGGTCTCCGAATGTACAGCCACCGTTTGATCTGAGCATATGGTACACGCCTTATGCGATGGCAGATGGCAGTGTTCACCCATGAGATCTGAACATACGAATCAAAAACTCCACCCCGTCGCAGCTACTCCTCTGGTGGCTGCTCCCCCCTTGAATCTTCAGGTCTCGTCGATGTATTCAAGGATGACGAGGGATTCAATAATTGGCTTCCCATTGTGCAACAGATCAGGAATTTTCTTGTGAAGAGGGTTGTATTTGAGAAGAAGAGAACTCTTGTTTGTTAGATTTTATCTTATGTATTCATATTGAACCCGTTTCGGTTTAAGGGCAAGCAAAACCCTGACTATATGGGCTTAATTTTCCATTTGTTGCACCAATACGACGCCGGAAAGTTCTTTTCATCTAAACTGCTTTGATTTCTTGTGTGTGGTTATTTCACAAAAAATTGGCCTGAAAATGCTGAACTTAAGCGAA
Organism: Lobelia cardinalis; assembly: GCA_028566635.1. NCBI lineage: Eukaryota > Viridiplantae > Streptophyta > Magnoliopsida > Asterales > Campanulaceae > Lobelia > Lobelia cardinalis. The sequence continues at coordinate 3,654,651 of JAOWAN010000049.1, forward strand.
TTTATGGATAACAGAGGACAATAGATTCAAAAAGAGGCAAATAGACAAAAAAGTTGCATGTGAGCTTTTTTATATACAAGTGGATTTGCAGTCTTGAAGTTGATACTCTTTGGAGAATGAATGATTTCCTTTGACTTTTAAAATATGTTACAACTTCACTTCTGCTGCCATTTCTTGATTTAATTTTCTACTTGGATCTGGGATTGCATCCTCTTAATTTTCATCAAAGCAAATATGTGAATAGTAACAAGAAAATACAATATTGATCCGTCAAATTTTAACATTCATTCATCAAATTAACACCGATCCATCAATTTTTTTATCACTGATCCATCAAATTATAACACTGATCCATCAAACTTTACATTGATCCATCAAATTGACATTGATCCATCAAATTTAACACTGAACCATCAAATTTTAACACGGATCCATCAAAATTTTTCACTGATCCATCAAATTTTATCGAAAAATGACGAAAATACCCTTTATCCGAAAAAAATTACAATTTGTGCCACCGTCACCCTATTTAAT
>JAOWAN010000049.1:3679466-3694322 GCA_028566635.1 Lobelia cardinalis
ATCTTTGTATTAATTTTTGCTTACCAAAATTGGGCAATCATTTATTTTCCTTAATTTGCAACTTATTCTATGTCATCTTCATTTTGATACAAACAACATGGAGCTACGGTGGACGAATTTTGAATAGTACGAGGCTAATCATTGATCAAATATATTCAAAATAAGATTGTCGTCGGTGTTTGCATGGGGGCGGTGTCGTTCTGGCCAAGCTAAACTATAATCATGATGAATATTTGTTAAAACCGTGTGACATATCTATCATCCACGCGCGGACAACTTATAGCCATCATGCACAATCGCATATAGCTTTCACATTTCACTTTTGTCTCCAAGAACACACTTGATGCAAATTGGGGACAAAGACGGAAAAGTATGCTTATATTAATGTATTATAATTGCTCAAATTAATTAATGCATAAGGTTTTTTCTTCTTTTCGTGTGAAATTGTTTATATTCAAGGTGCAATTCGATAGGATTAAACACCTTCTATTTCTGGACTCCATTAGTTACATTACCATTACAACATTTGGGTGCAATTTTTCTTGTTAATCGTTCACTAAAGTCTTGAATACAGCAAAAATTAACACCCACGCTGCCAAATGTAGCCGCATATGGAAATTATATGGAGCGTCTAGGTGCTCCTAGCAAGGAGCATTTGAGACACATTATTCATTTTTAATACGTTATTTGTTCATTTTTTATAACTAAATATTCATTTTACTGTTCTTACAGTTATTGTTGATTTTCAATAACAACGATAAAAATGAACATTTAATTTTAGAAAATGAATAAATAATATCATAAAATGAATATTTTATCTTAGGTGCTCCTAGCAAGGAGCACCTAGGTGCTCCATATACTATCTGAGCCGTATACGACTTTCGGTAACTTTTTTTGGAGATTGATCATTACTATTTCTGATTTTGAAGGGGAGAGTGGCCGTAGCGATAAAAAGAGGAGAGATTGTTGTTGTTGTTTTATTTAAAATGGTATAAAAGACATTTTAATGAAAGTCATTTTTTATTATAAAATTTTGTGTATTAAACTAAGTATTATATGCTTTGTAAATAATCGTTCTAAAAAAAAGGATGAAAACACTTATATGATGGCAATTTACGATATTACCCTTATGCATCAACAATCATATCTCAAACATAACAATCAATCTCAGCCTCAGAGTTTGACTAGCACTAGAAAATCTTTTCTGTTGGTGGAAACCTCGAAAATAATGCGACCCAAACACCAAAAACTAAAAAACAGAAAAACAAAAATTCAGGAGAAAGCGGGGGAATAGGCGAAACGCCGTCGTTGGAAAGAGAAATAAAAAGAGTTTCGAGTGGTATGGAGGATGAGTAGGAGGAGGGAATAGTGCTGGGAATATACCGGGCATAGATTCTCCTCCTCCGTTGCATATAAGACTCTCCCTCCTCTTTCTCCCACGCTCATCCCCATCTCTCTTAATTACAATTCACATTCCTCCCTCTCTCTCTCTCTCTTCAACTTCTCTCTCCTCTTTTTCCAAGTTTAATTTTGGAGAAAGACAAAATTACAGGTCTGTAAAAATCAATGTCGTAAACCTCTTTTCACTATTTAGTTTTGATCAGTTTTATGTTCTTTTTCGTGTCTTTTTGTCGTTTTTGATAAATTTGTCGTGTTTGAGTTTAAGGCTGAGTTAAGTTGGGTACGGTGAAAAAGTTTTTTAATTTGTGTTTTTTTTTTTTTTTTTTTTTTTTGTCGTTTTTGATCGATCTGACGTGATTGAGATTAAGGCTGAGCTGAGTTGGGTATCGCAGTACGAAAAAGTTTCTTAATTCGTGGAATAAAGCGTATTTTTGTAGTCATTCACAATGGTTTTGTTTTCACATGCATGCATAATTTCATGCCCCCTCTGTTTTCTTGCATGCAAAGTTGGTGGTCCTCTGTAATCAGAGAAATTTAACCACCCTTTAAAAAAAAAAAAAAATCTGTAATTTGATCAAGAATTGTCAAGAAAACATGAATCAGAGATACCCTTTTGTTGATTTAATTTGACTGAGAAATTATGTTGATTTAATAGTAGATACTTGAACTTATGATGATCTTTTTTGGCAGGCTGATTTTTCTATATTGCATGTGACCTAGAAGTTGATACAACTTTTACTAGGTATTTTCTGATGATCAACTCTGTGTCTTGCCTCTGTTTTATCTGATTAATAGCTGTCAGATCTACCTTCGAAAGTCGAATATTTTCAAGATTACCATGGTTTCCACAAGTATTCTTAATCTTAATTATGAATGATAGTTACTCTTTCCCCCCTAATTTTTAATCCAATGTAACAAGGGTAAACTTGAAATTCATACATTATAATTATAGAGAGAGAAACTCATTGATTCTTGAAAATTTAATGATGAACTTTCTGAAATTCATGGCTTAATAGAAAAAATCTCTATGGAGGAACTCGTTGAATCAGATCGAGGATTATAATTACTCACATAAAAAAATTCAGTGAATACTATTTTTCATATGTTGATGCACTTTCTAGTTTGCAAAAATTTTCATTGGATACTATTTATTCATATGTTGATGAACTTTCTAGTTTGGACAAATTTTCATTGGATACTATCATTCATGTGTTAGGGCAGACATTTTTAGGTAGAAAATCTCTGCATTTGATTCTTGAAATAGAAATGTTATATTAAGGGGCTGTTGTTATATATAATATGGATATGGTTTTACTAGAGAGAGAGAGAGAGAGAGAGAGAGAGAAAGAAGTTTACAGGGGTTGGTGCCTCATTTAGCCTTCTTTTCACATTCTTCACTTTTGTAATTGAGCTTTGCTTTTCTACAAAATTTTCCAGAATAGTTCTTGATTTTCTTCTGGTTGATTTTGTTAATCATCGGCCTTGGTCAACGGATTGCGCCTCTTTTGGTTACAAATTATTGACAGCAATGCTTCCTCTTTTGATCACAAATTGTAGAAATTTATTAACTGCCACTATCAATTTTTTTCTTATTTGATTCAGCTACATGGTAGCTCCGAATGAATTGATACAATATTTTGTTTCCACAAACCTCGATTTCATTGGAAATGCATGCTCTTATCTGTTTCGTTCCATTCTTGCAGAAGGAAGTTTAGGAAAGAGGTGGAGAGATAAGTTAAGAAGGGTTGAAAAGGAGTAAAAGAGGAACGCAACCAGCAATGGCGAAGGACAGCTTGCAAGTTCTCAATGCCCTCGACACTGCCAAGACACAGTGGTACCATTTCACTGCAATCATTGTTGCAGGAATGGGTTTCTTCACGGATGCCTACGATCTGTTCTGCATATCCCTCGTCACCAAGATGCTTGGCCGGATATACTATCATGTTGATGGCTCGCCAAAGCCCGGGAGTCTGCCCCCAAATGTATCTGCTGCTGTCAATGGTGTAGCCTTTGTTGGAACACTATCCGGCCAGCTCTTCTTCGGATGGCTTGGGGATAAAATGGGAAGAAAGAAAGTCTATGGAATGACGCTCATGCTCATGTGTTTGTGCTCTATTGCTTCAGGGCTTTCTTTTGGGAGCGAACCTAAAGCTGTCATGGCCACCCTTTGCTTTTTCCGCTTCTGGCTTGGGTTTGGTATTGGTGGTGATTACCCTCTTTCGGCGACCATCATGTCCGAGTATGCTAATAAGAAGACAAGAGGAGCTTTCATCGCTGCAGTTTTTGCCATGCAAGGATTTGGGATTTTAGCTGGTGGCATTTTCGCTCTAATAATGGCAGCTGCATTTGATTCGAGGTTTAAAGCTCCGGCTTATGAGGTGGATCCAATAGGATCAACTGTTCCACAGGCAGATTTTCTTTGGAGGATTATTTTGATGGTTGGAGCACTTCCAGCTCTACTCACTTATTACTGGAGGATGAAAATGCCAGAAACAGCTCGTTACACGGCTCTTGTTGCGAAAAATGCCAAACAAGCTGCATCAGATATGTCAAAGGTTTTGCAGGTTGAAATTGAAGCAGAGCAACAAAAGGTTGAACAAATATCAGAGAAGGAGGGCAATTCATTTGGTCTGTTTTCCAAGCAATTCCTTCAACGACACGGGCTTCACTTACTTGGCACGACCACCACTTGGTTCCTTCTCGATATTGCATTTTACAGCCAAAACCTCTTCCAGAAGGACATTTTCTCTGCTATTGGATGGATTCCTTCTGCAAAGACTATGAATGCAATTGAAGAGGTTTACAAGATTGCAAGAGCACAGACTCTAATCGCTCTATGCAGTACCGTGCCTGGCTATTGGTTCACAGTGGCATTGATAGATAGAATGGGAAGATTTGCTATACAAATAATGGGATTTTCCATGATGACAATATTTATGTTTGCACTGGCCATTCCTTACAATCACTGGACTCACCCGGATAACAGAATAGGGTTTGTGGTGATGTACTCGTTGACCTTCTTCTTTGCAAACTTCGGACCAAACGCCACAACATTTGTAGTTCCGGCTGAGATATTCCCAGCTCGGTTAAGGTCAACATGCCATGGTATATCGGCTGCATCAGGAAAGTTGGGAGCTATAGTGGGTGCGTTTGGGTTCTTGTATTTGGCTCAGAACCAAGACCCGGCCAAGACGGATGCAGGGTACCCAGCAGGTATCGGGGTGAGAAACTCACTCCTTCTCTTGGGTGTGGTAAACCTTTTGGGCACCTTGTGTACTTTCTTGGTGCCAGAATCCAAGGGGAAATCTCTCGAGGAGATGTCGGGTGAAAATGAGAATGAGAACGAGACCGAGGGCCAAGTGTAGATTAACGAGGTGAGATGATCAGATTCATCATAACTACGGGTATTAGTATGTGCGTTAAATCGTAGTAGTCTAATTTAGAAAATTTCTGTAAGGGCCAAACCTATGATGGTCATCTTGCTACCAGTTAAATTTGCGTCTGTAATTTTTTTTCTTTTCGTTCTATCGTTGTTGGTCACATGGCTTCAGGAACCATTCTGTTCCTTTTTCAGTCTTTTAATTAAAATTGAAATTTACATTCAAGTCTCAGTTTCAGGGAATGTTTTTGCCTCACAATATTTGCTGTGAGTTCTTTCTTTCTTGTTATTCTTTCAACTGGTGTATAGATGAGCAAACCAAATTGTTCTTTTTCATGCTATTCTGATGCAAAGTTCCCAAGTCCCAACCATGGAAAAGAGTCCGACGACGACAATGATGTTAAAGCTGACTGGAAGGATTCCATCAACTAACCTAAGTGCCAGCAGCAGCTGACCAAAACGTCCGCCCACGCTCATGGTTAGATCATATGTACAAAGAAAACCTCGTTTTGCCATTTATTTTTCTTTTCATTAAATGCATTTGGTTCATCTTAATTTGCTCGTTTAATCTTATAATCTTAGTCTTGAACATAGTTTTTGAAACCAGAAGCTGCATTTTTGAGCGTCTGGAAAATGCAGCAACATTAATGTAGATCTATGCAGGGACAGGATATTGGAAGCAAAAGCAGCATTTGGAAATCCAAACGTGGTAATAGATAGACGAAGGCGTTGTAATTAAATCCACCGGCTTCTCACAAACTTGAGAACATTATAATCTTTCAAAATTATTTTTATGGGAAAAAAAAGTTTGATTTAACAAACAGCATACAAATTAGAGTACCACAAACTGAATCGTCGGACATTGTTTTCAGCTAGAGAGAGGTTATCGGCAGTTCACTTAACAGAACATCCTTTTCACATATACCATTACCACTACCCTTCTGTAAGTTCTGTTTGAGCCAACAGCTGAAATATAAACCTTCTGTTTGGTCTACTGCTAAAACATGGATGTTACCCGCCCCATAACCAACAGTTTGACTTTCACTAAAACAAAACCATTTTGTTTGTTGGAAACTCGAAAATGAGATGAGCCTAAAAATAAGGGAATATACCGGCAAATATCCTGCTTCAGCATTTGCTTATAAATCACCTCCATCTTCGTTGAACTCTAATATTCATCGTCTCTTTCATTGATTCTCTCGCTCTTTCGCATTCGTAGTTGCAAAACTTCCAAGAAACACCATTTAAGTACTGGTGAGTAGCAATGAAACCTCTTCTCTTTTGAATCCCTTTATTTCAGTTTCTGTACATGTAGAATGGCTTCTTATTCTGATGATCCTGAATTAGTAGTAGATCATGGAAGTCAATTTCAAGATTTGACATAGAATGAAACCATGTGATCTTGGAAGTTTTCCGGTCCTCTAAATTCAATGTTGGCATGTTGTAATACAATTTCTTGAAATTAAGCATTCCTAGAAGTCCTCTTTAGTTTAACCAAATTTTAATTTAGATATATATATATATATTTTTTTTTAAATGTTACATAATTTCATGACTTTTACTCAAAGGGCTTGAAGAAATAGATTTTGGAGAGGGAAGTGTAGAGGAGAGTGGGTATTGGAGTAAAAGGGCTGTTGAGGATCGTCTGTCAGCCATGGCCAAGGAAAACTTGGAAGTGCTTAATGCACTGGACACTGCCAAAACCCAGTGGTACCATTTCACTGCAATCATAATTGCAGGAATGGGCTTCTTCACCGATGCATACGATCTGTTCTGCATATCCCTTGTCACCAAGATGCTAGGCCGCATCTATTACTGTGTTGATGGCTCGCCAAAGCCAGGGAGTCTTCCACCTAATGTGTCGGCTGCTGTCAATGCTGTCACCTTTTGTGGAACTTTAGCTGGCCAGCTCTTCTTTGGATGGCTAGGAGATAATGGGGAGAAAGAAAGTCTTTGGGATGACACTAATGCTCATGTGTCTTTGCTCTATTGCTTCAGGTCTTTCTTTTGGGAAAGACCCTAAGGCTGTCATGGCTACACTTTGCTTCTTTCGCTTTTGGCTCGGGGTCGGCATTGGTGGCGATTACCCTCTTTCGGATACCATTACGGGTATGCTACTAAAAAGACACGTGGAGCTTTTATCGCGGCTGTTTTTGCAATGCAAGGATTTGGGATTTTAGCTGGTGGAATTTTTGCTTTAGTAATGTCGGCTGCATTTGAGGCTAGGTTTAAGGCTCCAGCTTATGAGGTTGATCCAATTAACTCAACTGCTCCTGAAGCAGATTATCTCTGGAGGATCATTTTAATGGTTGGTGCACTCCCAGCTCCACTCACTTACTACTGGAGGATGAAGATGCCAGAAACAGCTCGCTACGGATCTTGTTGCAAAAAATGCCCAACAAGCTGTGCATCAGATATGTCAAAGGTTCTACAGGTTGAAATTGAAGCAGAGCCACAAAAGGTTGAACAAATATCAGAGAAGCAGGGCAATTCATTTGGTTTATTTTCCAAGCAATTCCTTCGTCGTCATGGGATTCACTTGCTTGGCACAACAACCACGTGGTTCTTGCTCGACATTGCATTTTATAGTCAGAACTTGTTCCAGAAAGACATATTTAGCGCGATTGGATGGATTCCTCCTGCAAAGACCATGAATGCAATTGACGAGGTTTACAGAATAGCAAGAGCTCAAACCCTGATCGCGCTATTCAGTACTGTGCCAGGATATTGGTTCAAGGTGGCTCCGCTTTGATAGATAAAATGGGGAGATTTGCAATTCAGATGATGGGGTTTTTCGATGATGACAATATTCATGTTTGCCCTGGCCATTCCTTATGATCACTGGACTCATAAAGATAATAGAATTGGCTTCGTGGTGATGTACTCTGACTTTCTTCTTTGCAAATTTTGGACCAAATGCCACCACGTTTGTCGTGCCAGCTGAGATATTCCCAGCTAGGTTAAGGTCAACTTGCCATGGTATATCAGCTGCTTCAGGGAAGTTGGGAGCAATAGTTGGTGCATTCGGATTCTTGTATTTGGCTCAGAACCAAGACAAGTCAAAGGCAGATGCAGGGTACCCGGCGGGTATTAGGGTGAGGAACTCGCTCCTTGTTTTGGGTGTGGTCAACCTTTTGGGCACTTATGTACTCTCTTGGTGCCGGAATCTAAGGAAAAATCTCTCGAGGAGATGTCTGGTGAAATGAAGACGAAGACGAGGCCGAAGTGTAGTTTTACAGTACAATCACTTGCTTCTAACTATGTGTCAGATGTACAAGTTAATATATCGGAGTCTAATTAGAAGAATGTTGCAGAGATGTGACAACTCGTATATATGATCTGTTTTCACATCTTGCAGCTTGATAATTTTCATTTTTCCCTTTCAGTTCTTGGTCAGATGTTGTAAGTTAGAAGTTTCATTTGATCAATTTATAAATGAGATCGATTCTCATTTCAAAGTTTTAATATCCTTTTCCCCAACTTTAATAGGCCAAAAATGCTTCCAAACACAATAAAGTCTCTGCCTCTGTTTTAAAGGAAATATTAGCAATAACCTTTAGACAATACATGAATGTGATGCATAACTTCAGATATATGAGAAAACTGAAAATCTGGTTGTTTTCTTGGCAAATGTAAGTAATGAAAGAAGTTGCAAGGAAACTATAGAGAAACTACAACCTTACCTTATAATAAGGAAATGTACAGGTAGGTTACCAAAAATTCATGCCGGCCAGAGTATCAAGAATTGCTGGTGGACGCATGCAGTAGATACTTGGTTGTTTGCACGGCCGCCTAGTCTCGCCATATGTTGATAGAATCAATATTTCTGCAAAAAAGACGCGTTCCAGATGTGAAAAGGACTTGGTGAGCCACATTATTCCAGTGAATATTCTCCAAGTGTTCTGAAAGAATCGATTTGTGCGTTTGGCTCGTTCCCAAGTTACCGAGAAACATTATTGACTAGTTTACTGATTCACATTTGGGTATTCAGAGCAAAAGTTCTGTAACATGGCAAAATTTTGTTAAATAATTACTGTTGTTATGAAAGAATTGTCAGTTTGCCATTGTCAGCATTGCCAAGGGTCTCTACCTTGATGTTTCCATCATCCCATTTACATGCTTCTCTTTGTTGGTGATTGGAAAGATGGCATCTCAGTATAAATATCCCATAATTTTATCAAATATTTACTTATTCAAATAACTCAATTGAGGCATTAGAACCACCATAGAAGTCTGTCAAGATGCCTGCAGAACAACTTCAAGTGCTTAATGCACTTGATGTAGCAAAAACACAATTGTACCACTTCACTGCAATCATTATTGCAGGAATGGGCTTCTTCACCGATGCATATGATCTTTTCTGCATCTCTCTCGTCACCAAATTGCTTGGTCGCATATATTACCACGTCGAAGGTGCAGAGAAACCAGGGTCATTACCCCCAAATGTAGCAGCTGCTGTTAACGGCGTTGCATTTTGTGGAACTCTATCCGGTCAGCTTTTCTTTGGATGGCTTGGGGACAAAATGGGGAGAAAGAAAGTCTATGGTATGACCCTCATGATGATGGTTATTTGCTCCATCGCTTCTGGGCTGTCTTTCAGTGATGACCCCAAAGCTGTTATGACAACTCTTTGCTTCTTCCGTTTCTGGCTAGGGTTTGGGATTGGCGGTGACTACCCACTTTCCGCCACCATCATGTCTGAATATGCAAATAAAAAAACTCGTGGAGCGTTCATCGCTGCAGTTTTTGCCATGCAGGGTTTTGGGATCCTAGCAGGGGGTATATTTGCTATCATAATATCAGCAATATTTCAATCCAAGTATGGCGCTCCATCGTACGAGGAAAATCAACTTGCCTCAACTGTCCATCAAGCAGACTATGTCTGGAGGATAATTTTAATTTTTGGTGCTTTTCCTGCTGGATTAACATACTATTGGCGAACAAAAATGCCAGAAACTGCTCGTTATACTGCCCTTGTTGCCAAGAATGCAGAGAAGGCAGCAGCAGACATGGCAAGAGTTATGCAAGTGGATATAGAAGCAGAGCAGGAGAAAGTTGCAGAAATAACGGAAAAATCTTCCAATTCCTTTGGCCTCTTCTCCAAGGAGTTTCTTCGTCGCCACGGGATTCACTTGCTCGGCACCACAACCACATGGTTCCTACTTGACATCGCCTTTTACAGCCAAAATCTGTTCCAGAAAGACATATTTACTGCCATTGGCTGGATTCCTCCTGCGAAGACCATGAATGCCATTGAGGAGGTTTATAGAATAGCAAGGGCACAAACCCTTATTGCGCTAGGCAGTACTGTGCCAGGTTACTGGTTCACGGTGGCTTTCATTGACAGAATTGGAAGGTTTACTATTCAACTGATGGGATTCTTGATGATGACCATTTTTATGTTTGCCCTCGCCATTCCTTACGATCATTGGAGTCAAAAGGATAACAGAATTGGGTTTGTGGTGATGTACTCGTTCACTTTCTTCTTTGCAAATTTCGGGCCTAATGCCACTACTTTTGTCGTGCCAGCAGAGATATTTCCGGCCAGGTTGAGGTCCACCTGTCATGGCATATCAGCTGCTTCTGGAAAGTTAGGTGCAATCGTGGGGGCTTTCGGGTTCTTATATTTAGCTCAGAACAAAGACAAGAAACTGGCAGACGCTGGCTATCCGGCTGGCATTGGGGTTAAGAACGCCCTCATTGTGTTGGGCGTTGTTAATCTGTTGGGCTTTTTATGCACTTTCATGGTGCCTGAAACAAAGGGAAGGTCTCTCGAAGAGATGTCGGGCGAGAATGAGGAGGTGGAGAAGCCGGAAGAAGTAAAGAATCTCACAAATTAACCCCTCGCACTTGTTCTGCACAATATTTCTAAATTATCCCTACAATAATGACTCAAACATATGCATATACATGCTTGAATGAAAAGCCCTTAATGACAGTTATTGCAAGGGGAACTAGCCTCAGAAAGAACCTTTTGGAAAAACAAAGCATATACATAAGGGTTTCCAACACCATAGTATTTCAAATAAGTTTCTGATGCGTGTTCTAGTATTAGTACAACACATAATAGAAAGTAACCACAAGAATAGAGAGCGAACCGTAGCAAAATATACAAAGTTACGTCTCAAGAATGCAAAGTAACAATAAAGAAGGATCCTTCCGACTTCATGTTTAATGCTCAACCCTGCGTCATTTATTTGAGCTTTACTTTCTTCAGCCAGTATTGGGTCCTGCAGATAACTAAGCTGGCGACAGCGGCCCCCCATAAGTTGGCCAAAATCCTATCCAGTTCTTCCATTTCTGCCCGAGAAGAGACCTTAAAACTGCAGAGACCTCAGTATACACGATCTTTGAGTACTTCAAGATCCATCTCTGTAGGGTCAGTTGCTTGTATCTCATAGTGAATGCCATCTAAAACCCGTCTGAAGTTATCTTTGGAGGATGCATACAGCATCTTGGCTCGAACGCGAGAGATAGCAGGAGACCTAGTCAATATACACTAATTGAGTCAAACAGGAAGTAAACTATGATGCAGATGAACCCTAAGGTTGCCTGATATAGACCTAAGCATCAGAGAGTATGAATGCATGGGCGCAATCCCTTCCCACACCACCCTCTAGAGCCCAACAGGAAAAACAAAATAGAAAAAAAAAAAAGAAATGCAATGACACTATTTCACTTAATATATCGTCATTAAAAGCATGGCATCATTCAGTGTATGAATACGACGATGATTGCAATCAAAAAGATGAATACACCATGGTACTAACCAGGCAATGAAGAATATCTTGCTCTTTTGACAATTGTCAGAAGTCACAAAGTCATAGTCATAAACAGCATATCGACAATCATTCTCAGGAAGTGCCAAGGTGAAATCATCATAATTTTCACCAGGACCTCCAGTCTTCTCAACGACCACCTCATTTTTCTTCTCATCAATTTTAAAAATTACGTAGCGATGGACCTTCTTTCTTTGCAGTTCTAGGAAAGTGCTTTTACTGCGATCAGCAACACCCATGCCGGAAGAAGCATTAAGCTGGAAATCAAAAATCGACTAGGTCCACATAAGAGATTTAAAACTATTGCAAGGAATTTTTTAGAAACACCCTAATCTGCAAACAAAATGGTCGGAGTAACATTTATAAAACCCATCAATTTGTAAGAAATGCAGGGTAAGACAGTCAATCCAATCATAATATTACTAGGGTCCTGAATGATATTGAATTTTTCGGCAGCATAGATGTATCCTTCCATATCCAAAATATACTAGGCTTTTCAATTTCTAGACATAAACCCTAATTTCACTATCAAGACAGAAAGGGATAAATACAGAGAACCTACAGCCCAGCTAAAGATAAGCATCATTATCAGTACAAGATTACTATAATGCAATTTATTCCACAAATCTAGAAGGAATACAAAAATAATGCACACAAATTAAGTTCCAAACTTCACTGAACACTTGAACACTTCCCCAACGTGCATCGCAAACTGAATGAGGGCCAACTTGTGAACTTACATTACTTAGTAACCAAGAACAAACCAAACCAAACCAGAGTTCCAACACCATGACATGTTACCAACTCATCTAAACGTTTAACTTTTATAAGTGAGAACTGTGACGGTCCAACCATGGAAAAATAAAACATGAACACTAACCACATCCATACCAATAAAATTGTAAATACTCATAAACCATTGTATCTGCTGGTTCTAATGAACAAGGGAAAAAAGATGAAAGAAAAAAAGTGTAAAAGAAATAATCTAATCAATTGGTAATCATTCATATAAATTAACACAAATAACGAACTTACTATTAGCTCTCCTCCATTACAACCCAAGAGTCCTACTTTTGTTCGGGTAAATTCACTCAAATCATAGTATTGAGACGAAATTATTCCAATCCTTCAACCAAGGGAATTTAATTTAATCCTTCGTATGCTTGACTTCCAATATCAGTACGGATGGTGCAAGGAAAATCAAATACAACAGATCTTAATAACTAAACAGAACAAACATAGGAATTCCCCAGTCAACCTCAACAAATTCATCTAATACAAGTAGGAATGAACATGAATAAACTCTATATCACACATCAAAGGCAGAGAAAAAGATCAAAAATTCAAAGAGAACTGTAAAGCGCATATGAAGGAAAATCAAGTAAAGAAAAACACAACCCAGAAGTTAATATGATAAATAAAAAGGTAGTGAATACTGAATACCCCTCTGATTCTGAACGACATGGTCGGATTCGGAGATTGGCCGATGAACAAAGGGACAGACAACAAACAATAATCAAACCAAAAATCTTGGGAAAAATCTGATTCTTTTTTTAGATGGAGGAAAATCAGACTAATAAAAAAGAAAAGTATGTGGTATAGAAATTTCGGGCGGAAAGCAAAACAGCAGAATCCCTCCCTAAAAGATGAGTATGAGAGAGAGAGAGAGAGAGAATATTGGTGGAGATGAGGATGGGGGGTTTATTGGTACTGCGTACATTCAACGCTTATTTATTTGTTTTTTTTTTTTCCTTACATTTTTCCTCTTTGGTGAGGGAGAAAAATGATACTCTAGTGGGTCCCGCCGCCGCATAAAGTAGTTGCTTTGAACCGAAACCGTCGTCTGGTCTCCGCGTCCTCTAGCCGTTTTCTCTTAATCACTGCACGAACAATTTAGGCGGTGCTAAATACCGCTCCTGAATTTCTTTCTATTTTATATCAAAAATATCCCTTATTTATCATCTTATTATCGCCCTTTTTACTCTTCCTTCGTTCATGAAATCGGAAAAAAGTTCAATAATCATTGATAAATTCTTTCATCTTCGTTAATCAATTCAAATAATTTTCAGTTGATTTCATCTTTCTTGAGATATTTCTATGGTGAAAAATATAAAATCTTCGTATTTCATAAAATAACAAAAATCATTACTTTTCATAAATATATAAAAGAATTATGCACCAACAAATAACTAATGAAGCACTTTTGATTAGAAAATAAAGGAATAACAATGAAAAATACGAACATAATCAAATCCTAATTTAATAAATATTTATCATAAATACAAATTAATTACAGCTTCAAATGAGTTATTCAAGGCGCAAGCCCAACTGATATTTTCTATAAGTTTGTTCAGTAGCAATTAAGCCAATTCGTATATTTAAAGAACTCTGTATTGGAGTCTGATTTGTTTGATGGTTGATTTATGGGTTGATCATGAAATTAGGCATGAGCTGAAATCTAATTCATTTGTGAGATTCAGTTAGATTGATTTTTATGGGGAATGTAAAGAGATTGGTAGTGCTTGCGAGGTGTTCGATGAAACGCTTGATAGAAATGCGATTTTTTGAATTACTTCGATTGTTTGATACTTGATTGTTTGGTACTTGACTGTTGACGATTGTTTGAAGGCCAAGCATTTATTCGACAAAATTCTCAAGAGAAATTTGGCTCCTTGCAATGCAATGATTAATGGGCTTTTGAGGTGTGAGGATAATTTGAAAACAGCTAATAAATTACGGAGAGTAAAAGAGACAATAATAAATAAGGGGTTTTTTTGGTAAGAAAGGAGCGGTAGTAAAAAATTTAGGGGCGACGTAACAATCACACAATTTATCATGGGATGGGCCAGGCCTGTGGATCTGTTTTGGGCCAGGCTGGGCTTTCACCTACGAATTAAAGGATCCTGCTAACCCCGCTTAAGTTTTATTTTAGTAATAAAAGAAGACAAAAACTATTGCTTGTTACTTTTTTTTTTTTTGGTTACAAGGAAAAGAAAACAACAAACTAGAGATCCTGGGATCTAACCTCCCCCAGGTCAGCCTCTACCAAGGTAATCAACTCTGCATCAGGTTGAGCAATTTGAACCAAGGATTCACATTGGCGAGCTCCAAGCTTTGCCAGGTAATTTGCACATTTGTTTCAATCCCTCAAAGTGTGTTGAATGGTACAACCGGTGTCATCAAGCAAATGTTTGATATCAGCAAGAATGGCATTCAAAGGGTGAGCATCATCTTCTTTGTGTTCCATCAGATTCTTAGCCTCGAGAGAATTCGTTTCAACGAAAATATTGTTGTAGC
>JAOWAN010000049.1:3733385-3745398 GCA_028566635.1 Lobelia cardinalis
CAACAAATAAATAGTAAATTATTTGGGGTTGGTGTGCGTGAGTGTGCGTGAGAGAGAGGTGTGTCAGAGAGTGAGAGAGACCGGGAGGAGGGGGGCGGCGAGAGTGGGTGGGTGTGTTTGGTGGGTTTCAAGGGTTTTTTTTTCTTTTTTATTTTTTTAATAAGTTTTTTTTCCTTTTTTGAGAGAGAGAGAGAGGGAGAGAGAGAGAGAGAAGGGGGCTACCTGATCGGACGGGGAGTGTTTTTTGGACACAATATTTTTTTTATATTCTTTTTCTTTTGTTTCCAAGGTTTGAATATTTTTTTTTATCTTCTTTTATCTTTTGTTTTTTTTAAAAATATTTTCCTTTTTCAGTATTTTCTCATTTTCTATTTTAAATATTTTTTAGTGTGAAAAAATAATAAAATTAATTTAAAATTTTAAATATTCTACAGTGCCCTCGAGCACGGGCTTTCACTAGTGATTCAACAATTAACTATCAAAATTATTCCCCAAGTATTTTACTATATTTACAATTTCTTTTTATTTTTAATTTTAACATACAAGTTATAACGTCATCAAATAACTATATTTTGTAAATATAAATTATATTTAAAATCCTAAAAAAAGTATGATTAAAGTAATAAAGTAAATAATTACATATTTATAAAATTTTAACGAAATTTTTTTTAAAATAATTTAGAGGTATATAATATTATAAACATAATTTTAATTTTTTTATAGTAAATAAATAGTAAATATATAATTTATATTAGTTATTTAATTAGTAATTATAAACGAATAAATTTAATTTAAATGGATGATAATTGTCCAAATTCATATCCGATTAATTTAGTTATCAATTAACTGATTAAATATATAATTGATTAATCATAATTTTTTACTGATTTTATATCTGTTTTAAGCGAACAAAGCTCCGAACTAATCGATTAAAATCCGCTCTATTTACAGCCCCGTTTGTTACACCAGTGAGACCGCCCAAATCCTTGCTCTCTTCTTCTGAATACAGAAACCCCAAACCCTCAGGGAAACCCTTTTCGCCAAATTCCTTCTTACGAAAACCCATGAACGCCGCTTCTTATCTTCTCACTCCCACCGTCCCAGGTACTTTCTTCTTCTAGGGTTTTCAGATTTTCATTTCCCTGCACCCACTCAAACCCACCCACACTCACAGACTCACTTTTCCTGTACGCATGTTTACATTTCTGGTATAGCCTGATAGAATCATATACTATACGTTTTGGGTTTTTTCTCGTTTGTTTGGTTTGATTTTGTAAATAGCTGCTTGTTATCTGTTTGATAAAATGTCTGATTGGGTGGTAATACATTTAGTAGTTTGCAGTTCCCATTAAAAGAGTCCCCATTTGACAAGTCATACCGTTTAATATACCCTTAGAAGTAATTATTCTACTCGTTTATCCCAAAATGAGTTTCCCCTTTTTGTTAATTATCATGAAATATTGGATATTCATACTGGGACTGAGATAGTTACATTTCGTCTTTTATTTTTCCTGTGTTTTTGCTTTGGGATAACATATCCAACTTGCTATATTACGTGCGTGAGGGGAGTAGAAAGAGTATTTCAGTTTATATGCTGTACAGCCTGTACTGTAGGTGCGCTTGTTTTTGCCTCTTGGATGTACTGTTTCATTTATTTGCTTTGTGTGACTTGCTATCTATTTTAAATTTCTTAACGGTTCAATATCATGTTCTTAGGTTAACATGCTATTACTCTGATACATATTGTGCTTTGTTTTTTGTTTTTTTTTTTGGGGGGGGTGTTTCTCTTGTTTTGCTTTTATTCATGTTAAGGCTAACTATAACTATTTTTGGTACTTTGTGATATGATATTGCTTTTTTTCAATTGGTTTGCTGAATCCTGATCTTCTGCGTTAAATTTGTTGTTTCTTTAGATATTCTTTTTGATTATTTTATAGATCTTTACATGGCAATGCACTTTTGAACATGGCCTGAATTCTGATTTATTCAAGGTTTCATGTATTGGATGCATCTGACCTCGAGTTCCTTCGTGCTTTATATCTTTATATTAGCCGTTATTTCCCCACATGTATCCCAGTTTCTTTCAGTCGAGAAATTTGGCTATATTAAGGGAAATGGTGTGGATAGGTTACGTGTCATGCTTGTTGGCCTCTTGCCATTAGTCATGTTGCTTTTTATATCTTGTATTGACTTTTGAGATGGGGGCAGATACAAAATCTTTCTGCCATTTGTCTAGGTTGTGGTGTGCAATACATCTCTCTTTAGTGTGATGCTTATGAACCTTGGCTATGATGCCTAAGAACCTTAGGGGTGATGCCTATGGCAACCTAGGTGGGATGTCTTGGCCAATCTTTAAGCTTGTCTTCTACTTTACATCCGCTCTTTTTCTTTTCAAATCAGTTTTTACCTAGTAATCGTATCTGAATTCAGACCCAAAATCAGACACTTAATACCCACAAGGTTTTTCATATTTCAAACAACCTATACCCTATGTCCTGCGCCAGATTTGGTTCAGAGAAAATTATCCTAAGCCTTAGTTTATGCAGAAATTCCAGATTTGATGGAATGACTGAGTCTGTTGAAGTCTGTGATTGGCTTTGTTATCTCGAGGATTATTTTGACTATTATTACATGGTGGATAATAGAAGGTAGATTTGCTAGGTGGAATCTAGTTGGAAAGGCGCAAATGTGATGGTTTGGCTGGAGTGAGATATAAGTTGATGGGACAGCTGCCAATCAAGGATGAACGCCATGCTTCAGGAAAACATGCTTCCTAAGAGGCAACTTGCTCATTTTCCACTGCGCATCGTGTTGGTTTCGCAGTTTGTGGAGAAGTTTGATGATTTAATGGTTGTGATTGGTGAAACCTTCATATCAAGCTAAGCTATTGCTAAACTTGAGCTGGTTTAACGGAAGTTATGAGGTATGAGTTGTCTCAAGGGCTATTCTGCATGAAAATATTCTGGATCGCGTGTTTCATATCATGACTGAAGAAACACATTAGTCAGCTCCTGATCACGTGTTTCATGTCTTTGGTTGCGAGTAACTTTTGGCTGAAATTTCCAACTAGAAATTGAATATTAATTGACTAAGATTCCTGCAACGTACTGTGCAGCCAAGGTGGAACCCTGGGACACATCAATCGATGGTGCTTCATGACCATGCCAAATTCGAGTCAAAGGAGG
Organism: Lobelia cardinalis; assembly: GCA_028566635.1. Classification (NCBI taxonomy): domain Eukaryota; kingdom Viridiplantae; phylum Streptophyta; class Magnoliopsida; order Asterales; family Campanulaceae; genus Lobelia; species Lobelia cardinalis. The sequence goes on from JAOWAN010000049.1 coordinate 3,736,571, forward strand.
ATGTCATCTTCGGACTTTACAGAGGTTGATGAAGGTCTTTGAGTACATTGATGCTTAAATCTTCAACTCAGGTTTAGTGTCTCTGGGTAAAGGAGGTTGGCTGAATGCCTGAATCAAGTTCAAGCTATTCATATGATAATGAGATGCTAGTTGGATCGTAATACTTTGACACTATAAAATGAGGCTTTTCTCTAACCAAGGGAGAATGATGAGTTAAGGAGTTACTAGAACCCCAAGAAATGTTGCGGTAGTGTTTCATTCGTAGTAGCCTTTCCTAATCACTTTATTATATATGTTTTGGGTCCTATTACTGTTGTATCTCTCTTAGGGTTATAGTCCTTGACTGGCAGATTTATTTGTAGAGCTTAAAGCAAAATTTGTGGGATGTGCTACTGTGTATGCTGTTTCTAACAGAAGTTAATAATGGACTGGGCCCTGAATTTTATCTTGACTTTAAACCTTGACCCTATCTTTATCTTGTATTGGCCTACAGATGGGATAGAATACTCATTACTCAATATTTCAGTCTGTAGTCTAGATTATGATGTGTGTTACATCTCTTTTGGTTGTGATGCCAATGGAAACCTAAAGCGATTTCTAGGCATATCTTCAAGTTTATCCTCTACTTCTGATCCCTTCTTACTATTCTTCTTTTATTTTCATAGCAGTTTTACATTGTAATCAGCTCTGTAATCAGACCCCCAATCCTATAGTTTGCAATTCCCACGTTTTCTTTTTCCACATTTCAAACACACGGTACACACCTCACACGTGTCTCGCGTCATGCTCTTTCAAATTTATAGCTTGGTTTAGATCAATTGTTCCGAATCAGTCCGTTGAATTGTTTTGTTTTTTTGACAGGTGAAGGGGCTGAGAGAATTAAGTTTTCATACCCTTTTACATCTTTAGGGGGTTAAGTCCTACACTGAGAGTGAGGTGTATTCACTTAGTTTAAGCTATAGCTTAGGAGCACACCGAATTGAGTTGGCAATTGTTAAGTATAAATTTTGGCTGTTTGTTGTACATATGGGAGGCTTCACGAGGAGACTCTCTCAACCATCATGGCCTGATGATTTCACCCTTTTTATTGGACATTCTTTCCATGCGTGTGCATGAAGTTGACAGTTCTATATCATTGTTTTATTTTAGCCTCCCCTCCCACTCGAAAGAAAAAAAAACTAAAAGCAAAGACAAGTTAATTCACGTAGGTTTATCGCACATATTACTTTTTCCCTTTGTTGATTATATCTAAACAAGTTCTTGTATAGGTTTGATGTATTGGATTATAGTTTTTCTTAAAGAAGGTAAATTTGAAGTTCTGTTCTGTTCTTTCTTCTTATCTTTCTTGATGGAACTTCAGATGGCAGATGCCTCCCATGTTCTGGCATTTCTGGAGGATCATTCAATATTTCTCCTTGCTCTTCTCGTAGTGACTGCAAAATCCTTCCAATCTTCAAAATTATACATTTGAGATGTGGTTCCAGGGGTAGGACATTGTCTATTTGCAATGCGGATTCGGGGGGTAAGAAAAGAAACCCCGATTATTCGAGGAGAATTAAGCAAGGAGGGAATTCCATGAACCGAAACAGTAGGCAGAATGAGGAGAGAGATGACATCGATGACGAAGACTCTGATTTTTTTCCGAAGAATGGACAAATGGTTTCTGGTTCCTTTCAACACCAATCGACAGCAACTCCAGGACGTAAAGAAAAGGAAATTGTTGAAATATTCAAGAATATTCAGGCCCATCTTCGAGAAATCGCGGCATACAAGGATGTGAAGAAGGTTGCCGATTCCCAAGAATCCCAAGAGCAGAAAACTGCCAATTCTCTCGTCGAAACCTTGAGGTTGTTTTCAGAAGGAAGGCAAAACAACATTAGTGGCAATAGGAGTGGTGGGGGGTTGGATCACTGGAAAGAGAACGACCCAGTACTTGAAGATAAAGCACGAAAAACCTCTGCCTCAACTAAACAGGTGAAGTATTTTGCCAAGGAACGTGTTGATCAACCTAAACAAAATGGTGCGGTAGTTAAAGATAAAAGCCACATATCATTGAGCTTAGAAGAAAAGGTGATAGATGTAATTGAGAACAGTAAAAGGGCATCGTTTAGCAGACCTCCATCAAATTTTCAACGTAGATCCCCAGTTCCTCCATTGAAATACAAGCCCATTTTTTCTGATTCTGATGGGGAAGCAACTGTTGGTTCTGCACGGTTTACAAAGATAAATGGGAAAAGAGAGAAAACTCAATTTGAGCCTGAACCCAAGCCGGAGCTGGGTATCGAGCATGAGCTTGATCTTGAGCTGGAGCAGGAGCCAGAGCAACTGGAAGAAGCTGAGTCGTTCCTTTCTGATGAGAGCGGGAGCGAGTTTGTCGATTTGATAGACGATGAAGATTCTGGAATGGATGAAGATGCTATTAAGGAGGATGACGATGAAGATGAGAATGGAGACAAAGACTTGTGTGGCATGGAGACGCAGGAGGCGAGAGCACATGTAGAGTTGCATTTAATGAAGGTGGTGGAGTTGAGAGCACTTGCAAAGTCGCGTGGCTTAAAAGGCATTTCGAGGTTGAAGAAACCGGAACTTGTGGAGTTGCTAGCTGGTAGCGGTGGCTCAATCTGACCCCATGTTCCATGTTTTTTAGGATGCAGCTATGTGCAAACAACTCATTTTGACAGGTCTGAGATGATGATGCTTACATGAATCCTTTCTTGTCTCACAAACTTCCAGTTTTCCCAGTTCATGTTAGATTAGGAGTTATCTTTTCGCTTTCTAGTGATCTTGGTTTGTACTGGGCTTGATCAACTTCTCTTTCTGCTTTTCCTCTGTTGGGTGGGGGGGGGGGGGATAGTTGTTCAAACCTGTTTGTTGGTGATGGGTGTTTGATCATAAAACTCTTGTATAATGCCTGTGATTTGTTGCATACTTTGAGCTAGAAGGCAGTTATTTTGCATTCTCTTTGTTCAGTCCCCCTAGCATCAAGTACTTAAGTGACTCTTGTTTTCCTTTATTGGAGATTTATATCATGCATGGATGTGTTTGGAGACATTTATTTTTTCTTTTGACTGAAAGAAACAGAGCAAATTTTCTCTTGATTTTTCGCAGCGTGGAGGTCAAATACAGCACTAATACTGTTACACCCTTCATAAATCTGAAGTGAATCAGCCTAAGAATTGAAGGTTTAGAGAGAGAAGAAAATTGAGAGGGAAGACGCTATTATTTGGCCCAACCTTCTTTTTCAACTGAGATATATGGAAGACCGGATGGATTAATTAAGGCAGTGGATAGCAGCTGCAATTTATAGGCCACAGTGCCTATCCTCTTCTCCACCTGGTAAGGAGCAAAAAACTTAGGAGGAAGCTTAGTACATGTCCTTGTTACCATGGACCCTTGCCTATAGGGTTGTAATTTGAGGTACACCCAATCTCCTACCTCAAAAGCCCTCTCAGATCTATTCTAGTAAGCATAGGTCTTCATCCTCACCTGAGCTTGAGCTAAACTCTGCTGTAAAGCTGCTACTATTGCTGACCTCTGGGCCATCAACTCATCCACCGAAGCCAAGGGAGAAGCCTCACTGACATAAGTAGTGACTTGGGGAGGTTTAGGTTTATAACCATAAAGGGCTCAAAGGGAGACATCTTTAGTCCAGTATGGTAGTTGGTATTGTACCAATACTCAAACCCACTGCTTAGGACTTTAGCTAGTTATACACCTCAAGTATTGCTCCACACATCTTCTCTGATTGCCTATCACTCTGAGGATGGTAAGTTGTGCTGTGTAGCGGGTAGTGCCCAAGATTTTGAACAACTCTGTCCAGAATCTACTCAAAATGACCTTGTCCCTATCAGATACAATGGTGCTAGGACACCCATGCAATTTAAGGACCACATTAAAAAACTCCTGAGCTACAGACTTAGCTGTGAAAGGATGGCTAAGAGCAATCAAATAACAATATTTGGTGAACGTGTCAATGACCACCAAGATACAATTCTTGCACAAGGATTTTGGTAAGCCCTCTACAAAAACTATAGCCAGATCAGACCATGCTTGAGTAGGAATGTTTAAGGGTTGTAGCGACCGTGGATTCATGACAGTTTCAGGCTTGCTCTGTTGACAGACTGCACATTGTTTCACATAGGCATTGATGTCCTCTCTCATTGCAGGCAAATGGAAGACTTGAGATAGCCTCCTATAAGTCCCTTGCATACCAGAATGACCCCCCAATGCAGAATCATGCATAACTACTACCAACTGAGCCGTGTGATTACTACTAGTATCCGCATAGAATTTATCCTTTTACTTCAGGACCCCTTGATTGTAAGTGAACAACCCCGGAAAGTCCACAAACAGGGCACATTTAGCAATCCATTCCTGAGCAGTGACATCCCCTTCATAGCTATCCTGTAACTCCTGCATCCTAAGTGGCAACACCACAAACAATGCCTTGCAATCACCCTCCTCAGGCAACGTAGACAAAGCATCAGCTACCACATTCTCCTTACCATGTTTATATTGGATTTCATAATCAAATCCAATGAGTTTGCTAAGCCACTTCTACTGTAGGAGAGTGGACAACCTTTGCTCCAAGAAAAAATTTAAGTACTGGTGGTCAGCCCTAATGATGAAGTGTTGTCCAATCAAATAGAGCCTCCATTTCTCTACTACTAAGACAATAACCAAGTGATGAGAGATCGCCTAGGTCGACTCAAGAAGCGACCAAGCTATAGGGTCCTTCGACATGAGCTAAGGCGAAGAAGCTGATAAATAGTTTCACACATCTGATATCGAGCTATCATTGGGAAGGTTCTGGCGAGGAAGACAAGGGGAGATTATCATCGCTATGCGTGGTTGAAGGGCGAGAAGTTGGCAAGATGATAGCAGCGGGATAGGGAGAGAGGCAAGCACAACTTGCTCGGGATGCTCGGTAGCGAGCAATAGTATGGTCGACGACAATAATATGGTCGACCTACAGCGGACAACAACATGATTTCCTTTTCCTATTTGGTTACCTATTCCCGTTTCTAATCGATTTCTTAGTGTGATAACCCCCGTTCTCCGTGCCCTCGGGATTAAGGGCTAAAAATTTCACTTTTAAACGAGTTTTACGCCTTTTTGCAAAATCTTTTCGGTTAAAGTTTTTCGCTTTTAAACGAGACTATACCGACTTCAAAAATATTTCAAAAGTGAAATCCCCGCTTTTAAGCGGATGATTTCTTTCTTAAAAAGAAAGAAAGACAAGTTTTACATTTCCGCGAACTACGCGTGGTCTGATTTCTCGCTTTAGACGAGAATACAGGCTTCTGTCTCTTCATATATGTTCAATGCGATAATTTCGTCTTAACACAAGCTATTTATAATGTTGGGGCTAAGTGGCCACTATGATGGTGCACATATATGGTTTGATGAGAAAGGTATGAATACTTCGAGATTGAGTTGAGGCTTCTTTCTCTTTTCCGCTTCACCCTCTGTATTAGTAGTAACTTTGAATAGGAAGTTGGTTAGTGTAATAATGATTACTTTTGAGTACTGATGTAGGTAGGAGTCTTTGTTGTATGGTAGGAAAGTGAGCACTATTTAAAGACAGCTCAAAAGGGAATAATAGTTACTTTATAGAATTCCTAACTTTATGCATTATTGATTGACTGATTCATCTTCACAATCTGTTTTCTACTCGTAGTGTGTGGATTTAAAGTGTGATGCTCAAATGAAGTTAGTTTTGTACCTCCTTTATGTTAAGAACTACCCGGCTCACATCAGCTAAATTACTCGGGAGTGACAATCCATAAAATGAACTTCCAGTACAGTTATATCCGGTCGAGGCCAAGCTTATGCCCACTGTTAACACCTCTCTCCTTTTCAGCAAATCTAATTCTCTCATACTTTCAGCTAATTCATTGTATTAAATTTAAGAGTCAAATTATCTTTACTTAATAACTTCTTCTGCATACCAGAAACTCGATACAGGTTTGCATCAGGTAATCATGGTGACAAGCAGCAGCTTCAAATGCTATACAATGCCTGCAGAGGGACTCATCAGGTAACATAAGCATGTTGTGTGCAGATTCTTATTAACGGCACTCTTTGCAGTGTTCGTATTGTGTGCTCAGACTGCCTACATGTTGCATAGCCAAATGACTCAGAATGAAGTGAATATCTATGTATTGCATGTCAAACAAATAAATTCAAAAGGCAAATAATTAATCAACTACTCCTCTTTTGTTAGTGAAGTTGTCATTTGGCATATGGTCTTTGGATAACAATGAACAAAACCCATTTTGGCAATTGATTAGAAGGGTATGATTGTTTACAGTTTACTTGAGGAACATATGATTCTTACTGTAAATATGAGATTAACTTAGAAATTCCCGTAGATATCATGTACAAGAATGTATCATAGTTGCGTGCAGGCAATACAATCAAATAAAATACTAAACAATAATGTCATAATGATATGATCTATATTTTCAGGCATTGTCTGCTAATGTCCAGCATGACACCCAAACTTCTGAACTAGCAACCAATAACCAAACTACAATAGGATGGGTAACTTCGGTGGAGAGTAGACAACCATTTATTTTGAATAACACCAGCGCACTAATGCCAACGAGGTAAATGGTTGGGGTAGTGCATCTGATGATTCCACTCAAAATGGATGGGGCTCACTTCCAAGACCTATGGCATCAAAAGTGAGCAACGGGTGGATGGATGGGCCGCCACCTAAGGAGGAGTACAATGGATGGGGCTTGTTTGGTGGACCTGCTACTAAAGAAGCAAGCAGCAATGGAGGGAGTAATGAGCCTCAAAAAGAAGATTACGATGGATGGAGCTCACTTGGTGGGATCACAACTTCAGAAGCCAAGATGAGCAGCAATGGATGGAGGGATGAGCCTTCTAAAGAAGACCAAGACCATAATGGATGGGGCTTGCTTGGTGGGCTGCGAACTTCTGAAGCGAGCACCAGTACCCAAGGATGGAGGGATGAGCATTATAAGGTAAACGACAATGTATGGGATGCACCTGAACCCAGGCCTAGTAATAATACAATCCAGCATATAGAAACCGAACAAACTGCAGTTTCATCAGTTCCTTCAGCTCCTCCTTTGCCCAATGAGGATTCTGATGACAACCCTATTCAGTATGCTCGTCCAAATATTGACTCTGGCCTTGTAGATATATCTTGCACTTACATAGACGAGGAAACTTCTGGACTAAATGAAGCAAAAGATGGTCCTTCATCTTCATCGTCATGCGTGATATGTTGGGAAGCGCCAGTTGAGGCAGCTTGCGTTCCCTGTGGACACATGGCTGCTTGTATGCCTTGTTTGAATGAGATCAAATCAAAGCAAGGAGCTTGCCCAGTGTGCCGCGCCAAGATTGATCAGGTTATAAGGATATATGTCTCTTCAGAAGCATAAACATTTAAAGAAAAAAAAAAAAAAAAAACAAGGAGTCTAGCACATCTATATGACTCTTGTACCCATTTGTGGAAGGCAAAAAGGGGAAGACATGCCTTGAGGCACACTTTAAGTACGTTTATGCTCTTCAACGATAGTAGACTGAAACTAATACAAATGTCTCTTTTAGCAGGAACTTTACATCAATAAAAGAAAAAAGTGCTTTTTTTTTTTTTGGAACCGTCTACTGTGGACGTTCGTACCTAATAATGTATCATTGTATTATAAAAGTTACAAAATTCGATGACGTCAAATCAAGTAATTTTATGAAATTGTGTTATCATATTAAAAAAATCGAGGGCATAAAATTGTACAATTTGATCGTAATGGTGGCTTTGCACTTTTACGATAATTTTCGTACATTTTATTAAAATGACGTATAAGTTCACTATTTAATCGTAAATTTTCACAATTCGATCATATCAAAGATGTCTTTTTTTTTTGTTTGAAGTTATCAAAGTTCTGATCCATTTTCCAGCCCACATCTTTTCACGCACAACGACCCCATGAAAAAGGCTGAAAGTTGTGTGTTCTATTCTCAATTAGCAAAGTGAATAATTATTTTGAAACTTTCTATAAATAGAATAATGGACAATTAAAATGAAACGGCTCGAATATATATATATTTTTTGGGGGATTCGAATTTTCTGTCTCAAATCAAGTGGTGTCTTTTTTATATTTCATCTTTCTTAAATACCATTTTAATTTTTTAAAAAGATGGTCTTAAATTTTAAACTTTAAATTATTAAGATATGTATCACTTTTAAAATTATTTGATAAAAAAAGGGTTTTAAAAGGGTTTTCGAAGAATGGCACTGGTGACTAGGGATGAGTAAAAAAAAATGTAAAATCGAACCAATCGAATCAAATCGACGAAACCAAACAAAAAAAAATCGAACCAATGTATTGCTTTGGTTTCGATTTCTAGAATTATCAAAATCAAGAATATTGGTTTGACTGCGATTTAGTCGTGATATTACACTTTTTAAACCGAACCGAACTGAAATAATATTATTACTATATATTTAATTTTTTAAACTTAGTTAATTACTTATATACACTTATATTATCAATGTATTTATATTTTATAATATTGAGTATTATATTTATATAAATTTTCACTCTTTTTCTTTTAGTTTAGATTTTTTCTCATTCAACTTACATAGTTGAAAATTATATTCACTTAAATTTTGTAAATTGAATCAAAAAAAAAAAATTTTGGTGATTAAAACTTTTTTTTTTGCCCAAAGGGGACATGAGAAGGGATCTAACCTGAGACCTTACATACTGTAAGTTCGGCTCTACCACTGAGCCACCCCTTAGTTCCCTTGGTGATTAAAACTCTCTACTCTATGAATTTATTTTATCCCC
>JAOWAN010000049.1:3793754-3803784 GCA_028566635.1 Lobelia cardinalis
AGAGATGGATGATGGGGGACAAAAAATATGTGTGTGGAAATGTGTAATTTTTTTATTTTTTGACTTAAATATGTGTGAGAGAATGTGTAATTTTTTTTTTATTTTTTGACTTAATTAATTAAAAAATATATGTTAAAATATATATATTTTTATAATTAAAAATATACATATAATTATATTTTTTGTTTACGATTAAATATTTTGATATACTTTGAATATTAAAAAAATAAATCGTCGAATATTATTGCACTGTATCCGAGCGCCGTGTCCTCAGACACGAACATTTACTAGTATTTAACAAGTGAGATCGGAGATGCTTTACAAAATTAATAAATCAACAAAACAGTCTAGTGTTAAAAACAAAAACAAAAACAAAAACAAAAACAAAAACCGCTAGAATGGAAGTTTTCCCTCCCTTCAATCAAAATCACACTCACTACTAGCACTAGCTACAATTTGACATGGATGCAACTCCCTTAACAAAGAAAAGTCCACACGCTTTCAGCCCACGTTTCCCCCCGATCCCCATCCCTCACCTCACTTGATTTCAACTCCTTCCCCGGTGCCGTAACTCCGCCGCTACCTCCATTTCAAAACCACCTCTCTCTCTCTCTCTCCCCCACATTTCCACCACCGCTCCCGGAGCTGCATTCCGTTCCTTTTCAATTCATTCCCAACTGTTAAAAACAGACTCCCTAAACGATGTCGTTCGAGGAGGACGAGGAGTCATTCGAGCACACCCTCCTAGTAGTCCGTGAAGTCTCCGTATTCAAAATCCCTCCGCGCTCCACCAGCGGCGGTTACAAGTGCGGCGAGTGGCTCCAGTCCGATAAGATCTGGTCCGGACGCCTCCGCGTGGTTTCCTGCAAGGACCGATGCGAGATCCGCCTCGAGGATCCGAACTCAGCCGAGCTCTTCGCCGCCTGCTTCGTCCTCCCCGGACAGCGCGAGTCTGCCGTTGAGTCGGTGCTCGATTCGTCTCGGTACTTCGTGCTGAAGATTGAGGATGGGCAGGGGAAGCACGCTTTTATTGGCTTAGGGTTTGCGGAGCGGAACGAGGCTTTTGATTTCAATGTTGCGTTGTCGGATCATGAGAAGTATGTGAAGAGGGAGAATGAGAAGGAGGTTGGGGAAGTTGGTGATGATGGTAATCATATCGATATCCATCCTGCTGTTAATCACAGGTTGAAGGTACATTCTTATTTGCAGCTGATTTTGTTGAGTTAGCTGATTTGGTTTTGCTTAGTTTTCATTGGATCACGACCACTTGCGAATAATCAATGCAGTAATGACAAGTAGTAGCCGGAGCAGAACAAAATAATGCAAAAAATAGAATGAAATAACCTAACTGTTAGCCAACAAACAAGTGTAGGTAGTTTTGAATGGAAAATGGCAATATTACGGGACGTATGATTTGAAGAATAATTTGATTGAGACCTTCCGCCTCCTCCCTCTGTTTTTAATCATGACAAAAATTGTGGTAGGAAAACCGTTCTTCTGTACATGATGTTTATGCAAATGATTTTGCAACTGTAATAAGTAAATGCTGTCCATGATAATTACTTGTTTTGGATTCACTGCTCCTTACCATGTCATTGGAATTCTGTTGAAATATAACGTGTCAGATTGAGTGCTCCTCATCGTTCTTTGCTTTTCTTTTTATGTGAAAGCTTGGTGCTTCGAGTTTCGAACCATGGTTCAGCAAATAGATAATCTGGCTGGAATCGAATACGCACTCCGTGCAGCTTCATCCCAAAATTATAGCCCCCTTTTTATGTTTTGTTCCATTTATTAAACCAAATCTCTATTGTACCCCGTGATGTTCTGAACTAGAAAAGAATCGGGGCCCATTGATGTTAACACCTCTAATTTATAACTCGAGGAAATATGGAAGATGCACTTACAGGCAAATGAAATCTTAAAACATGTGTATAGTCAATAGGGGGGTATTATTGGGAATGGAGGGATTACTGTATAAATTAGACAGCTAGAGACAACGTAATCAAAGGAGAGGAGAACAATTTGAGAGTGGGAAGTAAGAGAGAAGGTTGCAGGGATTGATAATTACCAAAGAGAGCTCTCTTTTTATAAAAAAACCTAGCCATCTATATGTTTTCGGTAAGTAATTATAACAGCAACACATATAATACTATCTGAGAAGTGAAGCATATACAGTGCTAAACTAAACATATGCTTATTCTGCTTTAATAGGAAAATTGTTATAATGTCCTTAGGAGTATTAGTCAAAGACTCAAAGATGAATATATAAAGCTGATGCCATGTGCTTCATGTAACAGAATGCTGAAAAAGCTTAAGAAGGTTGAAATACTACTAGTACGTGAAGGTGGTTACTTGGTTCAGGCAGCCTTGCTAGTATTCTCGGTGCCTGCTGAATCGGTACTTAAGGTTGCTATGTCGAGGTGGTTACTTGGTTCAGGCAGCCTTGCTAGTCTTCTCGGTGCCTACTGAATCGATACTTAAGGTTGCTATGTCTAGGTGGTTACTTGATTCAGGCAGCCTTGCAAGTCTTCTTGATGCCTACTGAATCGGTTGTTAAGGTTGTTTACAGTAGAGCATAACCACTTGCTACTTATGAGACCTACAATGTCGGGATAACTGTGGAATGGCTTGCTTCTAGTTATTAAAGCTTTCATATCCATTTAAGTAAAAATCATGAAACATTAGTTTTGCTAGCTTGGTAATGATATTACTCCATCAGATTTCTGTATAAGTGAACTTTCGATAACACTTTTGTAACAGTGCCGGTTAGGAAGTGTGATAGTGTAATATTTATACATATAGAGTATAGAGACGGGATGATTAAAACTGCAGACTTCAATACTGAAGAAGGATATGAATGCATGTAGTTCATCACTCATGTGATGATGTGGAATTAGATCAAACTAAGCGGCCAATAAGAGGATTCATGTGTCGATTTTAGTTGTATATTTGTACTAATGAGCAGCGGTTACAAATTTATAAACATAACAACCCCATATCTTCTAATCTACGAGCCGGTTAAATGGTAAGGAAAGTTATTGTAACTTGTAAGTGGCACAATTCTAGTGCTGCGGCTGCCATTCCTTGTTCGTGTGGCAGATTAGAATCTCTGGGCATATATATTTTGACTTTTGAGGCTGATTGCTCCTGGTCTGTACATGCAAAGCGAATGCAAGTCAGGAGGCTTCCATACATCGGTACATGCTAATCATCACGTGCTTCTGTTGGAGATGGCACCCCCTGCTACTCCGTGGTCTTTGTTTCACAGATTGTAACGCTCCTTTACATCAGATATTCTGCTTTATGAAAGATTAGTTACAGTTGTAACTAACTTGACTGTACATTAACAGCTACCGCCGCTCTCTCTCTCTCTCTAGTTCCTACTCCAGCCAGAGTTCAATCTTTTCTTCCACCCTCAGCCAATCTTGTTCCATGCTCTCTTTGTAAAACACATCAAGTCAGACCAGGTATCTCTTCCTGAAGAGAGAGATTCCCTTTGGCAAACCATCCAAGCCCTCAAAATAAACCTGCAGGTCACACCTTACCGGCACCTGGATCACACGAAAAATAATTTAACATAAGATGCCTTGATTGGGTTAAATAATTGATGTGAGATTTTAATCTGTGTCATCTTCATTTGCCATGCGTACTGGCCTAATGAATCTGAACAGCTCAGTTTGGATTTTTGAGTGAAACAGCTGATGAAGATGCTTTTTGAGACTATTACCCAAGTTTTCTATATGAAGCCGAAATCATCCAAGATGGATAGTCTATATTGTCAATATTGTGCTCCCTCCGTCCCAAAACGAGTCACTCTTTCTATTCTTGATCAAGAACAACAATTGTCACTCTTTCAGCATTTTCTCCAAGTTATTCATGTCAAATGAGTTATTTGACCCTCCTTTTTTCTTTATTATATTGCATTATACTTAAGAGAGATAAATGCATTTTGGGGTATGGTCCATGTAGCACCTGTTACTACTTCTCAGTTCATATCAAATGACATTTGTTTCCATCTGTTTTAATATTCCTAAAAAGTTATTTCTGGGATATCAGGAAGGTGAAACAATTCGGATAACTGTGAAGAACAAACCAGCCAGTGGAGCTGGCATGCTTTCGGCTGCTGGATTATCAGGGGGGGCTTCTGGAACTGGGAAGGCCAAACCACTGGGACTTGTCCCGCCGCCTAGTGGGGCTACAAAAATTAGGTCTCCTCTCCCACCTCCACCCAATGATCCTGCTGTTTCTCGGATAACTTCTGCAAACCATGACGTTGTTTTAAAGACTTTCAAGGAAAACGCCAGGCATTCTGCTGACCCTTTATCCGATCTCTCTCAACTAGAGGTATTACTCGATTTCCCTGCACATCGTTTTTCTTTATAATAGAGTTTGTTTCGTTTGTGTACTACTGTTTTAATATTGAGGTTGCTTTAAGCTTTCTGAACCCAGGTTGGCATAGTCCCATTTCAGGATTTTTCACTGGTTTGATCAAATTTAATGTGTCTGTATTTTGAGGTAGTGTTAGTATTTTAGTGGTGGAGCGTTATCTTCCTTTGAGATGCTCCAGGGAATTCTTAATTTTTCCTCCTCTAAGGATTGTCTTTAGACCACAACTAAGTTGGTTGCATCGAGTTGACACCAAGCAAAATAATTGACTCTAATGACCTGCAAAGATGTCTTTTTATAAATGGTTTGAATCCGCACATGCATTGTTATTTTGCTCAACTTATCTATCTCATCCGAATAAGATGAATAAAGGAGATTGCACGATAAGTGGTGAAGTTTAAGATATTAATTTACTCAGTTTGAAAACTGTATATAATTTCAAATATGATTATGTGAAGAATTTATTCGTATCATTGTATGTGAGGAGTTGTTTTCATGAATGGGTCCAATTAAGCGTGAAAGTTGAAAACATCAATTTAGGGGGTCAGGAAAGATTCTCTCATCTCTTCCACGATGCTAGTGTAAAATTCTTAAATGTGATCCTCGATATGTTTATTCTCTTTATTTGAACAATGACATTTGAGAGCATCCCTTCAGGTGTCATGTTGTTCCCTAGCCTTTGACTTTTGAACTGTCTCTTTTTCTTAATAAATGTTACGTAATTATTGTGAATATTCTTGCAAAGGAACAAGCCTGATGTACGATTTATGTCCTTCAATCACAAGGGAATGTGTTTCCTAGTGTACTTAGGCTGTGTTACCTAGTTTGCCTTTTTGTTAATACTATATCTCTCTAGTTATTAAATATCTTGCAGCGATGCATTGTTTCTTATCTTTTCCTTAGAAAGTTTCACAAACTTGGCATCAGGTAGAAATACTTCTTGCCGATGCTTTGTGCTCTTTAAATATATATTATTCACCAAACAAATGTAAACCGTGGTGAACCAGCTAAAGAAAATTCCCATAGTCGCCCGCCCTTTGAACCTGGAGGTCCTAGGTTCGAACCAGGTAAACATTCTCTTCGTTTGTAGTGCTTAGACGACATAGCATTAGTCCCCCAAGCCGCACAATGGCCGAAGCCTCACGCATTGAACCACCCTTTTATATGCCTGAATGCATAGATTAGATGTATTTCCTTCTCTAAAGCCCACTCTTTTTGGAATGTGGCTGAATGTCTCGTATTCTTAATTTACTATTTACTACATCTATCCAATTTTTATTCATGCCTAGATGAACAAATCTGATATTCATTTTGGGCTTGCGAAAGGAGTATTAAAGAATGGGCTTATAGAAGGAAATCCTACACCTGTACTTGGATACAATAATCAAAACTGCAAAATGCACATACAAAATCAGGATTACTAAACCATTAATTATTTCTATGTTTTATGTTCTTGAGCTCATAGATGTTTGTGAGTACTTTTTCCATTGTGTATTAGTGTGCATATTTGTTTTTATGTAGCTTTTGTTAGGTCGACAAGTTCGGGCATATAGATGTTTGTGGTTTGCTCTTATGGTGAAAAGTTTCATAAGTTTAGATGATAGAAGAAACCAAGAAACAGAAGAGAAATAGAAAAACATTCCTATTGGTAAGTTTGGTCTTAAACTCTTGTGTAGCTTTCCGAATTGACTTTGGGCACAAGAATTACACGTGTTGACCCGTTCAGTAGAATTCCGAAGAAAGACTGTTTGCAGCAGGTGGAGACATTTCTTTGGCCTGCTTAGTCGAGTGAAACTTGATGACTTCTGTGACTGTCACGAATAGCTGTATGACTAAGACAGATTATCAATCAGACTTAGCTACCGAAGTAAAGCTTCCACTCCTCCGATCTAAGAGAAGACATTGAGGGAATGGGTATGCCCTTATGCACTGCTGATTAATGACTTGGAAAAGGACCATGCTGGTAAGAAGTTCCTCGGAAGAACATGGAACTTCGGTAAATTCTAATCGACCTTGATTGCTCGTGCTCACAATGAGAGTTGTCATTCTGCTTAATTTAATACGCTACACGATTAGGCTTTTAATATTACAGCTCTTTAACATTGCCAATGTAAGCTAGAGATGGAACGATACTTCTTACATTGGAATTGAACTATAGTTCTTCCATTCACAACCCCAAGAGTTGGAAGATTCAAAGTCTTAATCGTGCTGCATAACAAGATGAGCAAACTGGCAAACCCCTATTGTGAGCACGAGCGATCGAGGTTGGATAAAATTTACAAGAGTCCAATTTTTTCCAGTGAACTTTTTACTATCTCACTACAATGAAGATCACGAGCCATGAATACGTGGATCACTGAACAATAGAGGTGACAAGTTCGGTCAACGTTGCTAAAAAAGCTCACTGCACAATCCCTTTTCGGGTCATTAATTAGCGGCACTTAAGGGCAGGCTTTTCTTCAGTGTCGTAGAGCATAATTTGGCCTTTATTTGGGCCCTTTGTCATGAGAACATTGTAGTTTTTGTGCCCAAAGTCAATTGGCAATCTACAAAAGAGTTGAAGTGCAAACTTATCAATAGACATCTTTTATGTTCTCTTCTTTTTCTTGGTTTATTCTATTGTATAAAATTTTAATTTTGAAAATTTTCATTGTTGAAGCAAACCACAAAGACCTATAAGCTCAAACTTGTGGACTTAACAAACATGCAGTACTAATGCACAAAGGGAAGGTGTACACAAACATATATAAGCTCAACAACAGTAAATTGGCTTGGCAAAGTAGAAATAATCAACACTCCAGTAATCTGGATTTTGTACATACATTTTGATGATTGCATCCAAGTATGGGTGTAAGATTTCCTTCCAAAAGACCGTTCTTTAACTTCCTTTGGTAGCCCCAAAATGGATATCATATTTTGTTTACATGGCCATGAATTAAAATTGGACAGGTGTATTTAATTATTGATAGGAGACACTTTTGTAGATTAGAGTTTCATGGTCATATTTGCGAATTTGCTGACTATGCAGCTATATTTCCAACAACTCCCTTGTCCCCAAAAGATCCTCTCTTTGCTCTTTCATTGTCCCAAAATGATCTTGCCATTTCTAAAAATGGCGAACTTTTGAATGCAATTTAAAAATGGTAGAACTATGTAGAGCATCATTCTCATATTGGAAAATATACAATGAAAAAGATCTTTCTGTGACGGAGGGGAGTATATAATTATTGCCACTTTATCCCCCTTCTTTGTATTAATTGTGCAAGTGTCCTCAGGACTTGACATCTTACTGCTTTTGGCAATGCAGAGAAATCTTCCTTCCTCGACTGGAGCAGGCTCAGCTAAGACCACTGCAGCAGGGTGGTCTGCATTTTGATATGTGATTATAACATGAATGCCACTGGATGGTTGTTTTCAGTTGTGTTTAGAGTCAAGAAGGAAAAAAAAAAAAAAAAAATGAAAGAAGGATGTTGGGTAATGAGAAGACAGTGAAGGTATTTGCATACTCCGTTTTTGCAAATAATTGTAACTGGAATATGTTGATACGCCATCTCTTAATATGTTCAACCATCTGTATCTTGTACTTATATATAATACAAATTTTATCAATTTTCTTTCACTCTGGGTCCTTTGTTTCTGGCTGATGCCACCATGTGCCAACCAACAAAGGTAATAATGTTCATGCTGGACAATTAAAAAATTGGGTGGAATTAATACAAAGATAGATAGCAAGAGCAAGAATGCTGACAAGTTGTGTTTTGTTTGTGATATGAGGGAAACTGATCTAGACACCAAAGACTTCTCATTTGGTACATGAAGTTAAACATACTTCATGATGTCTTCTTATATAAATATCAGACAAAGATTTGTGGACCAAGGAGCGAAAAGATAAAAGAACCATAAAATGGTAAAGGTATAATGTGAGATTGCTAACTTTTTTCAACCCTAATACAGCTTCGACTTCATTGGTTTCAGACTTGCTATATGATCAAGTCTAATCCCTATAAATTGTACATGGATAGATAGGCTTCACATTTCATCTACGCAACTTCCTGAAAAAGCCACCGATGAATCTCCCAAAACTGATGAATCTTTGCGTATCTAAACAGAACTTGCACCAACTTTGCTGCATTTCATCATAAGTGTAACTGTCTTACGGATCATGCCATTCAAAATACGAGTTATTTGATATTGTGTAACCAGAACTCCCCTTAAGAGCTCTATGTACAAATCTCGCTGGAGACCAACTGAATTTTCTTTAGCTAACACCAAAATGATCACATTACCAAAAACTTAATCTGTACAAATCCATGGTCCGTTCACTTTCATCCCTAATTCCCATTTCCAATGTGGGAGAACAAGAACACAAAATCTCCACACCACCTCTCTTTAGCTTCATGGGAAAACAAGTGACCATTAGCATACGAGCTTAACAAAATCAACCTAATGCCAATAGGAATGTCGAAAGTATGTCATGCTCCATTACAATAGCAAAATCCGATCAACAAGCAATAAGTCCATCCTTCAAAAACTTGCTACTGCTCCTGATATTCAGCCTTTAGTGCCCAAGAAGACCCATTTGGGGTTTTCTCCAGAACAGCTATTTCCTTTAAAAGGCTCTTGAACAAAGGCAGATCCTTCGAGGGAATCCTGTCCTTAAAATGCTGCACTATGCTGGCTGAATCACTACTTCCACCTCTTACCTGCATAAATGTACAAATCTGACGAATCAACACTTCAGGCTGCACCCCAGCTAAGCTGTTCGATGACCTTGCAGGGCCGTTATCCACGGATCGTACCCTACCCGTGGAAGTTGAAGCCATGCCCAATTGATGCTCAAGCCCATCAACAACTGCTTGCTCTTGGTTACCCTTAATCCTGGCTAGTAATTCAGCTGATGATAATGCTTTACCAGCAGATGCCCCAGCTGAAAAGCCATTCTTCCTCCCTCCATTGGTAGGTGATACGTCCCGTGGTTTATTATTGATAATCAATTGGGAGTTAACAGTTGAACCGAATTTCCGGGCAACAGTTACAGGAGCACCGGCAGCTCCAGATTTCCCCGTCCAAGTTGGGACAGATATACTCTCTCGACTCCGCAGCATTCTCGACTTGCGTAACGCTTCTGCTGCCCTTTGTGCAACTTGGGAAGCTTGCTCATCGAGCTTCATCTTCTCTTCATCATGTGCATTCATAATAACATCGTGGTTAACAGCACTCTGGAAAACAAGAAATGCTTTAGGAGCACGTTTATAGAGCCTACTGATGTTGCAATCATGGGCACACACAATATAGAATTTTGATGTGTGTAGTAATATGAGCCTGAAATGGAGGAATAATAACTATGAAAACATGAGCTTGCTCAAGCTTCCCACTGAGAGTGTCAGACTGTCAAGCTTTGGGCTAAAAAGGTTGCTTCAGTTTTTAAATGAAAACTAGCCTCCGTGGCACCCATGACGTGTGCAGCAATCTCTCTCTCTCTCTCTCTCTCTCTCTCTCTCTCTCTCTGTCTCTCTCTCTCTCTCTCTTCTCTTTTAATTTATATATATATCTCTACTTTATCCTACCCATCACAAAAATACATAATGATAATAATAATAATAATAATAATAATAATAATAATAATAATAATAATAATAATAAT
>JAOWAN010000049.1:3852478-3864275 GCA_028566635.1 Lobelia cardinalis
TTTTGAAATATTTATTTTAATGATATAATATTAAATTTTTAAAAATTAAATGAAATATTTATTTAGAAACGGATAAAATATATTTTTTTAATCTTTAATCACAGATTCTCTGTACTTGTTAATTTTCCATTATATTTTTCACTAATTACACATATTTTATCTCTCTCATTCTTATTTTTGAGCCCAACTAAAACCAAAACTAAAAACTTAATAATTTAGAGTATAAAGAATGCCAACAAAAGAACAAAAAGATGGAACGAAAGCAAGCAAAAATTAGAAAATAGAAAAGAAAACGAAAAGAAAAAGATAGAAAAAAGTTAAAAGAAAATGGAGTGATTGATGTATCAAAACACACACACACACACACACACACACACACACACACCACCTGCTCTGTTTCTTTTACCATATCCCCCACACACGCATAATAATAATCTTTTCCTTTTCCTTTTTACACACAGTTTAGCAAAGCAGCAAAACAATCCATCCATCCATCCATTACCATTATCATTACCATTGTTTTCTCAAAAACCGTTTCGTCTTCTCTCTCTCTCTCTCTCCCCTTGTCTTTGAATCCCTCAATTCTCGCTCCTTTGTCTCCTCCCAATTCCTTTTCTCTCTTTTCTCTCTTTTCACATTTCTGGGTTTTGATTTATATTTCATTTCATTTTTTCATCCCAATTCCAGACAAATAATAAAAATTTCGCCCACACCCACCACCACACAAGTTTTACATAATGTGTGGGTAAATATTCCTAGTCAATCATCCTCGAATTATGCCTCTTCTTGGATTAGGGTTCTCATTTCTTCCCCTCCCTTGACACCAATTTTTTTTTCTTTTGGGTTCGTATTATACAAGGATGTAGTTCAAGAAAACAGCTTTATTGATTACCCTTTTCCCGAAATTTGAGCTCTTTTGAAGAAATTGGATGAAGTTTTGACATTTGAGGGATTATTTATCTGCTTGATAATCGGTGGTTTTGATCTGTTCCTGTTTTAATTTTTGGGATTTTGTGGGATAATTATTTAGTGCAATTTAGGTTCTTTCTTATAGCCCTATTTGAGGTTGTCTCAGGTGTAGATCTGAGTTAGAGGTTTCCTTGATTGTGTTAGAATCATAATTATGGACCATGTCGTTGGGGGGAAGTTTAAGTTGGGGAGGAAAATTGGGAGTGGCTCTTTTGGTGAGCTTTATTTAGGTATGTTTTATATGCATAATCATCTACTTCAAGATAATTTCTTTTGAGTTTCTTTCTTGTGGGTATGAGAAAAAATGTTTCTTGATTGGTTCTGTAATGTGATTATCTGCTTAGGTGTCAATGTGCAAAGTGGAGAAGAAGTAGCCATCAAGCTGGTATTTCTCGTTCTTCTCTTATGCATTGATTTCGATGTTCATTACTATAATTCCAGTAATTTGTGTAATTGCAGTGTTTGCTTTTATTTAATTGCATGGAGCTGAAGTTGTTGCAATAAAAATTGAATTCTTGATTGTTAATAGTTATAGTTAGAGCTGACCAAAATTAGAACTGTCTCAAAAAGTTGGAATTTTTATTGAAAGTAACAGTGAAACTCTGCTTCCTGGTGATAACTGGTGCTCTTGAATTTTTCAAGCACATTTGCCTTTTATTAGATTTTGGGTGATATGGCTACTAGTAAAGCATTAACAGAACTGACACATAATCCATATCATCTTTTGCTAAGATTTGTAAGTCTAGGACTTGCGCCCCTTAGGCTTTTGCTGAAAAAAAAAGAAGCGGCACTGTTATGAGATCACTTGACTGTAATTAAGTTTTTCTGTCTCCTTACCTTGGGAAAAAAGAGAATAAATTATAAAATTAACTTGAGAGTATTAGCAAGGCTTTGAACTTTGTACAGAGGATTTTGAAGGGTGCATTTTCCCTTTGAAAGGAACCATGAAATCAATGTCTGTTCATGCCACTGGAGATTGAAACATTGCATTAAGTTGTTATGTTTATCTCTTGCTGGCTAGAAGAATTTGATTTTAAACTTGAATGGTATCTGCAGACTGCAGTCTATAATTGGGAGATTTTAGTATCTATGCAGCTTCCATTAACTTAAATAGCCAAAAATTTAGGGGTTATGCAGTGCAGCTTCCATAACTTAAATGGCCAAAAAAATTCTCAGAGTTTTGAGTTAATTTGTAGTTGAATAACTGATCTTCTTCACTCATTGTTCTTTTACTTGGATCACCAGGAATCTATCAAGACAAAGCACCCTCAACTTCACTATGAATCAAAGATATATATGCTTTTGCAAGGAGGAAGTAAGTCTCTCTCTCTCTCTCTCTCTCTCTATATATATATATATATATATATATATATATATATATTCGAGCCCCCTGGCCATCGTGTTTGTTGTGTGCAAAGAGTGAAAATGTGTAGGGTACTAGCACCCCAACCCCCCTCCAGCACCCCCCTTGTAGTTATTATCTTAACAGTTTATCCTGCTCTCCCTGGGCTTCTATTTGTAGACTTATAGCCATTAAAAGGGTACTATGTCACCATAAACTACGCATGCTACTTGATTTGTCAGTTAAGCTAAAATAAATAACTGTAGAAGTTACAAACATTTGGTTTGAACAACCTTTTTGGGCATGTGATATCTACCTGGACCATCTCAGGATAACATTCTCCATTGTCATCTTACACTGTTATACCGATTGAAGTGATATTTCAGATGGAAACCAGATAGAGAATAAATAAAAATGTTGAGGATGGGATTGGATATACGATGAACGAGGTACATATTTGTTTGTTCTTGCAAATTGATCTGATTGTTTGGCTTCTTTGTATGAAGCGGGAATACCCAGTCTCAAGTGGTTCGGAGTTGCGGGTGAGTACAATATAATGGTTATCGATCTTCTTGGACCAAGTTTGGAAGATCTGTTTAACTATTGCAATAGAAAGTTCACGTTGAAGACTGTATTAATGCTCGCAGATCAACTAGTAAGTGCATTTTGGTATGACCCATTTCATCAAATAACATATTTTAGCTGCCAAGTTATTCCTGTTATGTTATCTTTGCAGATTAATAGAGTTGAGTACATGCACTCTAGGGGTTTTCTTCACCGAGACATAAAGCCTGACAATTTCCTTATGGGCCTAGGCCGCAAAGCAAATCAGGTGATTCTTGACTGCTCATTTTCTGTGATACGTGTCATGAAGCATTTTGTATAGCTTGCAGCGCGTCATTTTTGTTGAGTACATTGTTTCCCATATGTCAAATGAACACTTGAACCTGTGAGTGCCCGTTGTTTTATTAAACAATTTTCTGTAAACGAAATGAATCTTTGGTTGACCTTTTCTTAATGTCGTCGTCCGGAGGTATTCTGATAGTTTATATTGCAGTGAAATTGTTATTATGTTTCAGAAAGTGTAAATTAGGCATATTATATTAGATTGACTCAACACAAACCCTTTTCATGATGGAAGTTATGCTGTCATATGTATAATGGTACCTAGCTTCCATCTATCCGTTCACTTGCATGCTGGATGTATGCTTTCTGGTTTTGGAATTTTAGCCCTGGCTATATCCCTGCTTGAATGTTGTATGCTTTATCTACGGGTTAATAGGACAATTAGTGAAAGTAATAACTAGCTTTGAAGTGATACCAAGTTCTATTATTTGTTCATTTGTAGTGGCTTTGATAATGGGCCTTTCAGTTTAACAGTTTTATTGTAGCTATATTATTGAAGCTTTTGCATCTGAAACAAAGCAAGGACTGAGAAAAGGATAGTAGAGTAGTGTAATATCATGGAGAGAAAAGAAGAGGTTAAATATAGGGAAAAAAAAGTGTGTACCGGGGGGGGGGGTTTGTAAATTTTGGAAAGAAAAAAAAAATAGCGTCGTGAAGGGAAGCAGCTCCATGTCTAGATGATGAAGCTGATAATTTTTTAAGAATTGAAAAATAAAATAAAAAACAGGTTTCAAGGGAGTCCGGTGGAGTTTGTGTTTCTCTGTGTTGCCAGGTTCATGTATCTATGTAGAATTTCAAGACAGATGACATGCCACCTTTTTTTGCTGGTGTATATCTTCTTGTAACCAGCATTCAAAAGCTTTTTTGTTGTAATATTATTTTCATCAAAATTACTCCAGGGATTAAAGATTACGGTATTATGCATACATAAGGAAAATGGTTATGCATTTTTTGCTCTGTTCATATAATTGAATTTAGATATTCTTGAATATTGGTTTATAACAGCTCTCTGCAATCATAGGTATATGTCATTGACTATGGCCTTGCGAAAAAGTATCGAGATCTTCAAACTCATAAACATATACCTTACAGGTAATAAGTTATTTACCTCACAGAAAGTTTTTTTTTTCCCTCTATCATTGTATTTGTTTAAGTAAAACTCATGTTACTGCTTTTCTCCATTATGTTTTCATTTTCCCGATAAAAATCCATCACTCATGGTACATTTAGGTGCTGTTTGTTTATTTTAAGTGCTTAATGCTGAAGTCTAAAAACAAGTCTGAATGTGTCTGAAGAATTAAGATGCAGCATCTGAAAGGTGAAAGTCGAATTAGTAAAACTGTTTGGTAATTGATTTGAATGAATTGTTTGAATAATGTCTATTGTCCATTTTAACTCTCTCATAGAGTTTGTTTGTGTTTATAATTGATAAAATCTATGTAAATATATTTTTATTTTGAATTGTTTACTTAAAAATTAAAAAATATATAATATATTTATTATGTATATTAAATTTATCATCACTATTTATCTAATTATTTCTATATAGCTATTTAGTTATGTATTACATTTGTTCTTACTTTTAATCTAATTTAGTATTGATATTATTATTTGATATATATTTACTATATTTTAGATTCTAAAAATTATATTTATTTATGATTACCAAATAAATTTACTAATCATATTTTAAACGAGGCATGTTGTTATATTTATTTTATTGATACAATATTTTATATAAATAAATTTTCGAGAAAAAAGAAAATTATAACAAAGTAGTGGAATAAAAATATAATATTAGTTGATATATATAAAACACAAATATAATCTCATTTTATTTTAATTTGATGCATAAGAACTCAAAAATGTTATATATAAAAGTGACATATAATTTATTTTAACTTTTATTAAATTAAATGTACAAAGAAAAAACGAAAAAGTAAGAAATTAAGAAATTTGTTAAAGGAATAAAATTATCCAAAAGAGTTTCAGATGTAGGTCTTAACTGTTCGGCTTTAGTTTTAAAGCTGAATGGTTAAGACACATTAAGCTGCTTTCAGATCCGAAAGTAAAAATTAACAAATAGTCTAATTTCTCAGTTGTCTGAATAACTTACACAAAATCCCCTATCAGATGTTCATTAAGTTCAAACAAATAGCACCTTACTTTATATTACATTGTTTCTAACTAGAGCGTGAACATATCTATCCTAATGAACTTCTATGGTAAAGTTTACGTTTAGCCTAAGCGGCACTTGCTGCTGTAGGTTAAAAACATAAAATGAATTCAGAATCTAATGCTGAGGTGGAAGAAGGCGAAATTTCAATTATGATGAGCAGTTGGCAAATTAATAATTGGAGGTTTCAGTTTGTTTCAACGTTAAAATTTGGGCAAATTGTAGAAATGGTCCCTGAACTCAAAAAGTCCTTAAAGTCTAGATTGCTCAATTCTGGTCCTTGCACCGGAAAAATTAAGTGCAATTAATCCTAAAATCTAATTTTGATCCAATTAAATTTGATATAGAAATAAACATGCATGGTACTTGGTAATGACGGGGCAAAAAGTATCCGATTTACTCATTTTCTCCATTTTTTAAACTTATTTTTCTTGTAAAAAATGGAGAAAATAAGTCAATTTGACGGAGAAAATGAATGAATTGGAGGTTTTTATTTCCGCTATTAGCAAGATTCATGTATACTTATTTCTATTTCAAACTTAATTGGATCAAAATTAGAATTAAGGACCGATTGTGCTTGATTTTTTAAGTACAGGGATCAAAATTGAGCAATTTTGAGTTTAAGGACTTTTTCCCAAATATTTTTTCAGTACAGGGACCACTTATGCAATTTGCCCTTAAAATTTTAATGTCATGGTCTAAAAGATACAAATAAGCGAATATCATATTGGCCACTTAGATTAAGGGCTATTTAGTAGCTATCTTAGCAAGAATTAACATGTTACGTGGAAAGGGGGACTTCCTAAATGCTGTATAGTTCTTTCAAAGAGTGCAATTGTTTTGAATGCTCAACTTCCTTATGGAGCATTATTTGCTTACAAGTTGCAATTTAAGTAAAGTTAAATACATCAGCTGTAAAGGGCCTTGCTGAGGGAGAAAGTTCTCGGTTTAATTCGTTCAAACTTCAATGTGTGCAACTATGTCAAATTCTGGCCTCCCGTTGGAGTATTGTCTTGCCACATTATGTAAAGTTAGATACAAGACCCGCTGAAGAAGTGCGCGCATGCTTACTCTATCAGAACAAGATGCATATAATCTGTAGGTTGGTGCGTGTATGTTGGTGTAGTGACGTTCACTATTAACTCACTGTAATTCTGTTTCAGGGAAAACAAGAACCTCACAGGCACAGCTCGTTATGCCAGTGTCAACACGCACCTCGGAGTTGGTGAGTGGTCCACGACATCACTATTCAATTCCTCAACGAAGATTGGTTTTTGCAGATAAAGATTCGCGACTTATCCATTTACATGTGAAAAATTGTGATGTCAGAACAAAGCAGACGGGATGATCTAGAGTCTCTTGGTTACGTTCTTATGTACTTTTTGAGAGGAAGGTGAGCAGATAACATCCAAATTTCAGTAGAATTACTTTCTTACAAAATGTTTGGCAAGTTCCCCTAATTTATGTGCTCGTCTCCTGCATCAGCCTTCCATGGCAAGGACTCAAAGCTGGTACCAAAAAGCAGAAATATGACAAAATCAGTGAAAAGAAGATGTTAACTCCAATAGAGGTATACTATTGTGACTTCCTCTGTGTGGTTAACTAGGTGTTTACTTCTCACCAATAAATGTATTTTAGATTATGTAGGCTCTGATTGTTGTAAAAATGAGCTCCAGAACATGTTTTGTGCTTTTTCGAATGTTTATTGGGAAATGAGTCGAATGGTGTAAGTGAAGTGTATCTCATAAAACCCTCGAACAAATTCAATGGTGTGTTCTGAGTTCTATATTTTGTTTTAGTTTCCCAGCTAATATCTCTTTGCCTCATAAATCCTCCCTTTCAGCTTCCTTTTTTCTGAACCATCTTCTCCTCTTCTCACCCCCCCCCCCCCCACACACACACAGGAAACAAAATTTTAAAGAAAGAAAATCCTACTGGTGCACAACAATTCTCTCACCTGATTTGTTTTCTTTCTTTGGTGTTTTTTTTGGAATCACATTTCTCATTGCTCATTTGCACTGCATCCATTCACAAAGTGCTACTCCCTACACCACCAGGCCCCAGGCGCCCCTGATATCTGTGCTGGTTATATAGCAATGTGGGTCTTCATGCGATCATTTGTCTTCTTCAGGTGCTTTGCAAATCATATCCATCAGAGTTCACATCATACTTTCACTACTGTCGATCATTAAGATTTGAGGATAAACCTGACTATTCATATTTGAAGAGGCTTTTCCGAGACTTATTTATTCGCGAAGGTAAATTAGACTGCTCTGCACAAGTTAATTTTTTAAATGCCATTGGTTGTGTACTTACTCTGAGTTTAGATATCTGCTGTGTACAGGTTACCAGTTTGACTATGTGTTCGATTGGACTATATTGAAGTATCCTCAGATTGGGGCCAGTTCTAGAGGAGCACGAGTCAGTGCCTGCAGAGCTTTCTTTGTTGCACATTTGCTTCCTATTCTTTTCTATATTAGGGATTTTTACTTATTAACTGCTCTGCTTTCAGAATCCCACTGGAAATGCAGGTCTAACTGCAGGACCGTCTGCAGAAAAACCAGGAAGGACATCAGGTATTTCCTTTAAGCACTGCACTGAGAAAAGTATCGATTCTCTTTTGTGATTTGGAAAGTTCACAAACTGTTGGTAATTTTATCCGAGATTGGCAAAAAAGACTTGGAAAGAAAAGAATAACTATTCTGAAGTGCCATGATTTTATCGGAACTTGCTGACATAATAGCTCTTGACTTTACTATGGTTAATTCTCTTATCCAGTCGGACAAGATATTCGGGATAAATTCTCAGGTGCAGTTGAAGCCTTTTCCAGAAGAAATGTTTCAGGTGCTGCTCGGCACGGTGAACACCATAGACACAGAACTTCCGAGGATTTAACTTCATCCAAGGATGTGGTAAATTTCTAATCCCTTTTCTCCAAAGTTTAACATTTTCAATTCCTGTTGCCCATTGAAGACTAGTTCCTAGAATAATTAATATTCTCTGGAAAGTATCTCGTCTATTGGTTATTTCAAATATGTCGGATAATTCTTCCTTGGGAAGATATAGTGCCCTCCTGGTTTTAAATGCAAAATCACTCTTGCAGTTGATTTCGTATTGATGACACTTGAATTTACTAGTCAGCTTTCAATAGTTTAGGACTCAAAATTCTATTTTAATTTATCAAAAAAAGAACAAAAAAAATTAAAAATCAGTTGTGTTTCTATTGTATCTGCCTTAGTAGGCAAAGGAACTAGATTCAACTTTTTAATTGCATTTTTTTTAGACATGTGTCTAATATAATTTCATTTACAGCAAGATACAGAAAGAAGCCGAACTTCTCGAAACGGTAGCTCATCGAAGCGTGCTGCCATTTCGACCAGCCGGCCAAGCTCTTCAGGGGAAGCCACAGAAGGCCGATTAAGCAGCAGACTGGTCTCGAGCAGTGGCGGCCGCTTGTCTACTACACAAAGAACCCAACCAGGTTTTGAGTCCAAACAAACATCATTTTCTCGCAATTCCAAGGGTGCTCGTGGGGGTGATGATCCTCTTCGAAGCTTTGAGTTCCTCTCGATCAGGAAGTGAAAGGGATGGAAGAAATAAAAATTTTAAAAAAAAAAAAAAAAAAAAAAAAAAAACTTCTTTTTCCACACTTGTCTAGGTTTTAAGTGACATTTGAAATGATTATCTAAATTTCAACCCACTAAATACGTGTAAAATATGCTTTTTCCCGAATTCTTGCCCACATCTGCAGAGTTTCGAAGGCGCGATGGTGTAAAATACTACTTTGTATGCAAACCTTTGCTCCCAAAACTTATCCCCTTCGAACCCTTTGCATCAAAAAAATCATTCATTTTCGACTCAGAAATGTGGTGGTCTGAATATTGTT
The DNA here is from genome assembly GCA_028566635.1 of Lobelia cardinalis. Classification (NCBI taxonomy): domain Eukaryota; kingdom Viridiplantae; phylum Streptophyta; class Magnoliopsida; order Asterales; family Campanulaceae; genus Lobelia; species Lobelia cardinalis. The sequence continues at coordinate 3,861,758 of JAOWAN010000049.1, forward strand.
GCACCAAATATGTAGTATTATTGTTGATTTGCTCCATAATTGGCGCTGAATATGAAGTGGGTTCAAGAGAATTTGCACAAATGTCAGCCTGTTTGTGGGAAAACTCCTTTTGGAGTTGACCCAAATTGGACTCACATGTTATACATATATATATATATATATATATATATATAGGGACGCGCTCCAATAGGTTCATAACTATCGTAAGAGCCGTAAAAATATAGTAGCAAAATTTTTTACTTTGTTTCATCGATACAATATCAAAAACTAATTCATAAATATAATAGCAAATATTTTTACTATGTTCGAAAATTTAACGATCGTAATTGATTTTTATGGTTTTTACAATATTTAGGTTTTAGTTGATCGAATATCGATATATATAGGAATTTATTTGGCTACAAAATCACTTTTTCTTACAAATAGTGAGATTCAGTTATATCTTAGTACGTTTTTGATGGATATCAGTTATATGTTAGTATTTTGTAAAATAAAGATTCAGGAAAAGAAATTTTTTATGAAAATCAATTAAGATACAATTAAAATATATTAAGATACAACAGGTCCTAAATATACAATAAAATAATTAAGATATAATAAAAATTTAATAAGATACACTAATTTCTTACTAATATACAATAAAATTAAAGAAGATAAAATACAAATGTACTAAAATACAATTGATTCGCACGTTTATACGGTATCTGTGATTTATGTGTGATCACTTTCCTATATATAGGGAGATGATCTACTAAAAACCTTAAATAATTAAAAACTCTAATAACCAATCTAGATCCTTAAATTAAGAAAATTAATGATTGAGACTACACAAAAATTTTAGACACAATAGAAACAGTGCGGTGACATATGACGGTAATTTCATACAAAAATCACGGAGCATTTGCTTGTTGAATAGTAATTGTATAAAAATGCAAACTATATTTACAAAAGTCAATAATAAATGTAGTCATTTTTTTTTCTCACCATCTCTTCTAAATTCTTATATTTCATAATCTAAAATTCGAAATTAAAATTTGAATGTGAATTCTTGTTTGAAATTAAATTATCTTTTAAACAAGATCAATGAAAAATATATTTCGAATATTTTTTTAGTCGAACTGTGAACTATGAAATTTACAACCATGAACCATAAAATTTACAACTGTGAATCATGAATTAAAATATTGATTCATAAAATTTAAAACTATAAATCATGAAATTAAAACTGTAAGCCGCAAAATCAATATCGTAAATAATTAAATTTACAATTAAAAATCATGAAATTAAAATTGTGAACCATGAAATCAGTATCGTGAACCATAAAATTTACAACTGTGAATCATGAAATTTTTAACTTTGAACAATGAAATTAAAAATATTAATCATAAAATTTACAACTGTGAACCATGAAATCAATATCGTGAACTATGAAATTTATAACTGTGAATCATGAAATTTACAACTTTGAACCATAAAATTAAAATTGTGAACCATTAAATTTACAACGGTGAATGATGAAAATAATATTGTGAATCATGAATTTTTTAACTTTGAATCATGAAATAAAAACAGTAGAACCATGAAAATTACAACTGTGAACCACGAAATCAATGTCGTGAACCATTAAATTTCAACCGTGAATCATAAAATTTACAACACTGAATCATAAAATTTACAACTTTGAACCACTAAATTAAAATTACGAACCATGAAATTTACAAATGTAAACCATGATATTAAATCGTGAACCATGAAATTGACAACTGTGAATTATGAAATTTACAATTGTGAATCATGAACTTTACAACTTTGAACTATGAAATTTACAACTGTAAAACATGAAATCAATATTGTGAACCATGAAATTTACAACTTTGAACCATGAAATTAAAACTGTGAACCATGTAATTTACAACTGTGAACCATGAAATTAAAATTTTGAACCACTAAATTTACAGCTTTAAATCATGAAACTTACAACTGTAAACCATGAAATTAAAACTATTAAAAATGAAGTCAATGTCGTGAACCATGAAATTTATAAATGTAAATCATGACAATTTTAACTTTGAACCATTAAATTAAAACATTAAACCATTAAAATTTACAACCGTGAATCATGAAATTTATAACATTCAACCCTGAAATTAAAATTGTGAACCATGAAATTTATAACTTTAAATCATAAAATTTACAAATATGAACCACTAAATTTACAACTGTTAACCATGAACTTAAAACTCTGAACTGTGAAAATTACAACTGTGAATCATGAAATTCGTGAACCACGAAATTCAATTTTGTAGTAAAATTAGCATAAACTAAGTATTGTACGACAGTGAACTACAAAATTTATACTGTGAACCATAAACTTCAATTTATAAAGAAAAAATAGATTGCATGGTTCACAGTACTAATTTCATGGTTCATAGTTGAACAAAAAAAAATTATCGAAATATATTCTTCATGGATCTTGTTTGAAAGAGAATTTAATTTTGAACAAGAATCTGTAATTAGA
>JAOWAN010000049.1:3885301-3898083 GCA_028566635.1 Lobelia cardinalis
TCTCTCCAACTTGCTGACATGTTTACAACGGGTCATAGTTTAATGTTCATTTTTTAATCTTACCGTAATTCATTAATTGTGGATTTCTTTCCCAGAAAAAACTGATTCAACATACATTAATATGCTATTAAATGCCCAATGTTCAATATGACCGTTAGGCCCTGGTGCAAATCTCAAGCACATTTTCCCAACTTTGGGTACTGGAGATTACTTCAGATGTTGGCCTGCTGAGTGCAAAGCTTCCACAAAAACCTGTGGAGAGAAAGAGGGAAACCCTAAACTGAGGTTCGAGTTCGTAGTTGAAGAAACTGACTTCTGAGGACCAATAAACAAGAAGTGAAACTGTGCATTAAGAGAGCGAAAATAGCGTACAGTAAATAATAAAATTAAAGAGCTGGATTGGAGATTAGAGATTTCCTCAACAGTTTTCTTCGGCTATCTAAATAGAAGAAATATGTACTGCGCTCTGGGTTAGCAGGATTTATGGATACACCTAGGAAACAAGGGGATTAAGTTAGAAGGCTTACACCGAACAATGAACCGGATAAACCACTCTCAACATAACAGAAGCTTCCATGCTCAATTTCATTGGCTTCAATTCAAAATTTCAATTAAAACCAAAAATTAAAAAACTTTGATTGCAATAGCGGAAGTTTGGAACAAAACAAAACAAAGCATACACGTCAACCATCCGATATCTTCATTGCGGAGCAAACATGATCTAGACAAAGTTCTGATATCACATGACACAAACTTGAATAATGATAGTTGGGAAGAAAAGTATGTCCTGTCTAATGCGAGAAAAGATCAAAATAACCTACAGCAAGATCTCAAGGTACAAAAAACTGATTATCAGGCTGTGGTCTTCTTGAGCTTTGCTAGCTCTTGCCTAACAACTCCAGCCTTCTGCAAAGCACACAGACAGAACAGTGAGAATTTGTCATGTTTCTAGGGAATAGAGAAGAGAGAGGCATGTTTCTAGGGAACAGTAACCATGGCACAACTAGGAATAATATCAAAATTTTGACCCATTACATAAGTTTCCAGACACATAAATCTTATACAGCTAACTGAATTGACTGAACCTTACAGGGTAGGTAAGCTTATCAACACAAAACTAGAAGTTATCATAACCGTAGATACTTTGAGTGAAGTTATCAGATTCATGTTTATGTTGTGACGGAATGGAAAGTTAATTCCTCGTAGTTCCAAAACTTTGATGCTAAGCAAACAATAATAAAATAGTGCCCTCGGATTAATCCAGCTCATCATATAAACAATCTTTCAAATCAGAAAAATACATAAAATGAGATATGGGAGTATTTCAAACCTTGATTTTTGCCAACATAAGCTTGAACCTATCAAAATCATTCATTGATGCCCTTGTCTTCTTCACAATAAGCTTTCTGCCCCAAGAACTTTTCTCCCATTTGTTCTTGACATCTGCAATTAAACAGTTTCAGTCAAGCAACAACGACCTAGATAATGCATGCAAACAACTTGACACCTACCAGCAGCCTCCATAGCAGCAATCAGAATTTTCTTCTTTGGACTCCTTGTAATGTCGATCTTGATGTCAGTGAGAGTAAGCCTCTTAAAGTTCATTTGGCTCCGAACCATGTCAGGGGAATCAACAAGAGCCTACAAATTTGACAAAACAACAAGGCTTACAATAAAAACTAAACAATAACTTAAAAAAACAGTGTATTCATGATTCTACTTTTGAATTGTCTCGAGCGCAAATGCAATATTTCAGCAGAGTGCAGAAAAAATTTACAGCACACGGTACTTCAAAATATAACTTTACAAAAATCACTTTAGTACTAATAGTTTATGTTCACTTTGAAGATGATTTCACATTTTCATATTGCTGAGCAGCGTTAAAAGAATAGGTAGGAAATGATGGTTCTGTAATTTGTGATTTGGAATTAAATAGGTAGGAAATGATGGTTCTGTAATTTGTGATTTGGAATTAAATTATTTTTCATAGTTGCCCACCCCTCCATAAGGTCCATATGTTTATCTTTTGCAAGAAAGAAAATGTCCCTCTACCAAGGTAGTCAAAATCCCAATTTTGATCATAAAATCAATTTTGGGTAGGGAAACCTTGTTAAATCGCACTAGGATCGCAGCTATTGTAAAATCATCAAGATCGGTTGTAGAATCGCATGGAATTGGTAGAATTGTATGATCCCATGTGATTCTACCAATTCTACTCGAAGGTCATAAATGGGACAGAAAATCATGGAATCATATTGGGTCCACTATTAAAACCGGACCCATTTGCAAATTAAAAGCCATAGGCGTCATAGAAGCGTGCGATTAGCCGATGGTACAGCCGACGGATGCACTATCTAACTTCGAGGAGTCGGACGGATAGACTCAGGAGCCTCTGGTCGACAGCTGATTCTTCCTCTTTCCAGCGACAGCCGACAGAATACTCCTTCCTTTTCTGCTCGATTTCTTCCTCTGCGATGGGCTGACTGAACTGGGATGGAAGCTATGAGCATTCTGCGAGAAATGGGTGGGTAATCCGCTAATCACACGATTATATGAGGCATAGGGCTTTAAATTTGCAAAGGGGTTGGGTTTTAATATCGATCACAACCCGATTCCATTGTTTTCTTCCCGATTTACGACCCACATGTAGAATCGGTAAAATCGCATAGGATCGTGTGATCTTTGCAATTGTACAATAGCTGTGATCCTAGTGCGATTTAACAAGGCTTCCCTACCTAGATCGTAAAATCGTACGAACAAAACCGGGATTTTGACTACCTTGTTTGTTACTCCACCACCAATCCTATGTGTAGTTCCAATTGCGGATTGGGAAAGCAACACATAAAACATTTATTCCCTCCCTCACATATATGGCTTTAAGAAAAAACATTCAACTTTGGGTGTAATTCCTGTAATATTCTAAAATCTACCTTGTGAAATTAATGGGGCACCACTTAATTTTTCTATCTTGCAACTACTAAGGGATATTGTAGACAATCTTCTTACATGACCATTCTCAAAATGGAAAGGAGACTACTTCTTTACACCTCCAACTAAATAGGGGGAACGAAAACTAACTAGAGAAAGCGCAATAAAAAGATGGTGGCTCTATTGGCTTTATTGCCGAAGTAACAGAAGCCCGCACTCATGGACAATCCAATCCACAGTAAAAACACAACAAAAGGAATGTGTAAATGTTAACTGCATCCAAAAATCTGAATAACACAGGAACGAGCACAGTTAAAACTCCGTGAAGAAAAATGAAAGCGAAGTTACAGGGCTTAACAGCATCCCCCAAAATGAAATTAACATTTCCTATGCCCTACCTATACGAAATTAACTAAAAAGACATCTTGCAATCGTTCGTGAAACCTTAAACATACTAAATGAACAATCGGTGTCTTTATCGTGCATATCGAATGTATCCAATCCAACAACCATAAGTCAAGAACTCACTTATAACATTTGCTAATACTGACAGGGAAGGATAACATATATATTCAGTCAGCTAAATTTACCTTAGAGAAATTATAGTAACTAGGCATGGTTTTTGTGAAAATTAACACCAAGCATCATTCATATCTTTCTTCAAACAACAAGTCACGCATCAACAATTCCTCAAATTGCTTATAAGCAAGAAATTCTTAAAAGCTTCCTTAAGCTAAAACAATTCAGCATAAAAGTTAGGGTAAATTACACTAAACCCCCTTGAACTTACATAGGTTTCCAGGTCGCTCCCCTCTATTACCAAACCAGGCAGATAACCCGCTCCTAGTATGAAACCTGACAACCCGGATGAAAATTTTCCATAATTGGAATGAACAGTACATTATCGGTTGGTTGTTGCTATTTTTGAGTCCAAAATACCCTTCCAAACAGTGTTAATCACAAACTTCATTAAACCCCCCTAAATTGGCAAAAAAAAAAAACATATTCTGACTATCAAAAAACACACTCAATTTCGTAAGTTCTGCCCTCACCTCTCTCTTTGGCTCTCACCTAAGATGTGGAGTGAAGAAAGCATATAGAAGAAGTGGATCTCCATCCGGAAACCATTATCTGCACAACAACTGGAAACAATTTGGAAAGATGGCCATGGACCACACTGAGAGAGATGGAAACTGGACCAAACTCCCTATCACAACTAAAATCCAAAATTAACAAACTTCTCAACTCAAGGCTCTTTCAATGAACAAACGCAATAGAGTATTCAGTCCAGATACGTAAATGAGTTATATTTCAAAAAATAAAAATGAAAAAGGGAATAAAAAATAATTGAAGTGAAATCAAAATAAAGTAAAAAAAAAAAGTTCCCTCAGAAAATAAGATGTAAGGCTTCAATCAGGAAATCAGAATTAGCATGGTCAAACTTAACATCACTGGGAACATCAAAACATCTTCAATTTCCAAAATCAAATCAAACGCCAAAAATACAGAACACCAAATATTTTAACTATTAAAAAAGCATTAATAGGAAGAGAGGGAAAGAAAAAAAGGAGAGGGGATGAATTGAAGCTCAGATAATATTGGATAGAAATTCAATTCGCAGATCTTAATCTACAAAAGAAGAAGATCTCATAATGAGCTGGGATAATATAGTTTTATCATCACTGCCGCGCAACAAATTACCCTCTTTCACAACACAAATCTCAAACTCAAACTTGCATACACAGAATCACTCACTCAGACGCAGAAATTCAGAAAGTTACTAAGCAGTTTGTGCAATGGCAAATGTTTGATAGGAAGAGAAGACTGGGGTTAAAATAGGAAGAGAAGAAGAGCGGCTAGGGTTAGGGTAAGGACTTTGACGTGAGCGCTGTCGTGCTAAGATACACAATTCCATGTTTGACACAGGAGGGGGGCGTTGATCTCTTTACTCAGAACTTCATCAATATTATTTTAAGTACTTTCTACTTATTTGTATAAAATTTAGGGTAAATTACAGCACTATTAACTCTCCCCCTCTCTCTCTGCCATATTATCTCTACCTCAGATTTTGGCTTTAAGACAGGTGAAGGAAACATAGTTACCGCGAACTCCCATCTACCCTCGTCCATATATGTACTGATATGTATATACACATATTTATATATATACATATACATAAATATAGATGTATTTATCGCCCTCTCTTTGTCTCTCTCTATACAAATACATATTAAATATAGTGGCACTATGGCACCCCAAATTGTTCAAAGCTCAATACGTTCCCAATATAAGTGTATTGAGTTCCCAGCTAGTGCACCAACAGATCCTACCCCCCGCGTACCCAAAATTGACAAAGTTGCGTTCTCATTCCCGTACCCGTCCCATGTTCCAAAACGTCCCACATTCATGGTAACTATGGAAGGGAAGAAAAATAGGTACAGAGTATTAAATCAAAATCATTAGCCTCCCTCCTAGGCATGCAGAGCTAGGACTCCCTCATCCCGCCAATTCCTAGCAAGGGCTGTTTGGTAAGTTCTCAATGCTAATTTTCCATTTGCACCCGTGTTGCCGGGTTTCATAGTAGGAGGGGGTTATCTGTCGGGTTTGGTAATAGAGGGGGACGGCCCGGAAATCCATGCAAGTTCAAGGAGGTTTGCTCTAATTTACCCTAAAAGTTAACCCATTCTATCACAAGTATATTTGCGAAACAACAGTGAAAAGCACAGATACATTTGTGATACATAATCAACAAACCCATTCAACAAATGATGATTTCACCCATTGATGGCGAGCAACTTTATTCACATAGCTTGCCAAAATACAAATGGAAATTTACAAATATGTGTACCATGCAGTAGTATGATTCCGCATTATGCACATGTTTTAAGTGATAAAGCATAATATAACCCCATAAGCAAGTTTACTGTAATCAAAACTCAAACTGACTTAAAATTTGTAATAACGTCAGGAGTGATGAATTGATTTTTCACCATCAATCCATCCACACAATAGAGACCGACCAAAAGGAGGATTAAGTCTGTTGCAAAAGATAAGTGATACACATGGGATAATTCTGAACGCGAAAGTTGTAGGGAATGGCAAGTCACCAGTTGACAACAAACTTATGTAAATTTGATTGGCGACGTATCATTCCCAACTAATGTTCTCATCAAATTCTCCCTCTCCTAGTCCTTTTCCATCTCAAATCAGACAGCCACTAACTGCATGTAAATAACATCTAAATCCTGAATGCATCCTATATTACAGAGTACTTGCAACTTCTTAGAATTGAAATGCATGCATACCTGCAATACCATTTTGCTGCGTAATAAACCACACACAAAAAAAAATACTCATCAATTAATCAAACCAGTAAAGATGAATCCATTAACTTCATTCGAGAATGAATAATCACAAAATCTCCCCAGTTAATGAGCATTCCTTATGGAAGGGAGGAAGTAGTAATTAGATGAATCCCTACTTTTGGCGGTTCGAGGCAAACCAACCTTCAAAGTCCCTCCCTTGATGAGAATGTAAGTCCTTAACTGCCTTCGATACAGACAAATGTGGGCTACAAATGAGACTAGAGAAAGAACACTCAATATGTATTGAACAGAAGGGAGGAGGTCTTTAGCTACCAAAAGAGTGACAGGTAACAACAAATCGATCGACATTAATTGTAATAATTTTGTGCATAACTAAACGCCGTAACAAGAACCATAAACTAGCATAAACAATGCATACATACAGAGGGAGCTAATGATCAAATCACATGGTATAATTGATAAAAGGTACTAACAGAAATAGATAGAGAAAGGCAATCATACCCTGTTCTGATCGATGACGTCGACGATAACGACGAGTCTGCCGTAGTCCTTTCCATAGTTGACCAGCGCAACCCTTCCAATCTCCACGTACCTCTTGAACGGCTGCATTCATTCCATCACAATCAGGCGCGCGCGCGCCCAAACGTTAATCAGAAAAATCAAAATCCAAATCAATTACACACACACATACGCATAGAGTGAAGCTTAGAGAGAGATGAAACGACTACTGAATCTCACCATTTTCGTCGACGGTGGCGGCGGAGGGGAGGGGTTGGATACAGAGGTTGAGGCGGGAGCTGTGAGAGAGTAGGGTTTGCAAGAGCGAGGAAATATAGTAGGGTTTTGGTCCTTTTTAAAGCTACAATTATCTATACTCGAGCTTTGGTGGGTTAACTACGTGTCAAGTTCCTATTCGAGCGTATATCCTACCTGTCTGGTATTTTATTTTAGTTTTTGCTTTATGCTTACTTATACGATTTTTGGTGATATATGAAAAAAATTTAGGATAGACAATATTTGATATTATGATATACAATATTAATCAAAAAATAAAAATATTCTTGATATGAACCTTTCTTGGCCCATCAAATAAGAACATGTACATTTTTTATAAGAATCAATGTACATGTTTTTATTCTTTCTATCTTATTATTATGTTTTTGATAATTTGAGCATTGATAATTATCTATCACAAAATAAGTCTATTTCTCGAGAAAAAATAAAACTTAATATTATCGTATTATTTTCATAATTTGCTTGTATTTTCTTGTTTTTAATGCTTTCAATAAATTTGCTACTTATTAAATTGATCCTAAATAGAGTTTTACGCTCGAAAAGGGGAAATCTCGATTAAGGCCTAAAAACACAATTTTAAGGATCATTGCGTCGGACACCTTTGAACCTATAAGATAATTGACTCTACTAGAATCTATTTTTATTGAGTCTATAATTGCATGTTTCTGTTTAGGGACATTTAATAGGTGGATTATAGATCTTGACTACTTCATCCGACCGGGTTTGTAGGTTAAATTCGATTCTTGATTAGTAAATTAGGGGATTAATATTGCGATATTCGACGAAATCAACTCTCTAGAACATCTTAACTATTACATTTCTCAATAATTTTTTTGTATATAGTTTTAGTATTTTTTTTTTTTATATATTCGGTTATTTAGATAAAATTAGTATTGTTCTAATTACAGTACTCATTAGTATTAATATCTATTATATGTGGGTTCGACACTCTATTTTTTTCTATACTATAAAACGCGATACACTGCACTAGCAGTTCAATACGCATATTTGGCACGTATCAGTAGAAGATTACTTTTGTATCGATTATGCATACCACTACTAACGTCTATTTTTCTGTGACTGTATAATTTTATCGAGCATTATTCATTGTTTTACTTGCATAAGACTTTCTCTCTTTTCTGCTCCACTACTCCACCCACTTAAAATTCACTTGCATCACATATGATCTCAAATGGTTCATTCCCGTCGAGAGCAACAATAGTAGGGGCCGATATGAGTTTTCGCTTAAGAGTATTAAAAGCATGAAAACAATCATCATTGAAGTTAAAAACAACATATTTTTCAAGAAAATTACTTAAAGGCTTAGTAATTTTAGAAAAATCCTGAATAAAGATGCGATAAAACTTTGCTTGGCCTAAAAAACTTCTTACTGCTCTCACATTAGCAGGTGGAGGCAATTTCTCAATCGTCTCTATCTTTGCTCGATCCATTTCCAATCCTTTTGCTTATGTTTTGTGATAAAAACAATATCTTCTTACACCATAAACTGACATTTTTCCCAATTAAGAATTAGGTTAGAGTCTTCCCAGTGCTGCAAGACTTGTTCAAAATTATTTAAGCAGTCATTAAAAACAGTTTCGATTCCAGAAAAATAATCCATAAAAAATTTCATTATATTTTCTACCATATCTCTAAATATTGTCATCATGCAATGTTGAAAAGTAATAAGAGCATTACATAAACCAAATAACATTTTACGAAAAGTAAAAATACCATAAGAACAAGTAAAAATAATTTTTTTTCTTAATTTTTGATGTTATAGTAATTTGATATTATTCAGAATAACCATCAGAACCTATGATTCAAGTTTGGATTTGGGGGTGAAGTGAAACTTCGATGGCAACTTTGGGGCCCGAAATTACTTTACCCTTTTTGCCTTTTAATCAAAGGATGATGAACGTAACTGGTTATGAATGGGAATGTAAACTCTCGATCTCTCTCTTTACACTCTAATTCTCCCTTATTTCTTCTCCCTAAATCCCTATTCTGTCATTCTGTTTTACGGTTGAACTAGTAGGAATTCATAGTTGAATTCGCTACACATTCAGATGGAAAGGCCGAAGAAACAAAAAATTGACAATGATCGCGACGCAAGCCACCAGAGCACGCGCCGAACCTGAACGAGCTCAAAAATATGACGGATGAAGAACTAAAAGAATCAATCGTTAATTGTACGATCGACTTACGACATGTTGGTCCTTTAGTGAACGATAAAGGCGAAAATTTAAAGCGCCATTACGGATTGCTGGAAAAGAAACAACTTCGCCGAAAAGAAAATCCACCTGAGAAGGTTATTTTTGTTTAATAACTGGGACATATTTTTGCGGGAATTTAGACCGTAGACTATTTATAATGTGATTGATTAGGTTTGGAGTTTCATGTTCTGGTTTAGGGCTTTGGTAATGTTTATTTTTTCTAAAAATTTAGTTTGACTTGTAACTCTAAAGTGATGGAAAATATTTGTTTTATTACCACTGTTATACTCTCTAACCTAAAATTCTTCTACCATCAAATTTTCATTGTACAAAAATTATCGAAGCCAATAGTTTCCTTCGCATTACCGTTAGAAAACTGACGAAAATGATGATTGAGCACCAAATGGATAGCTGATGTGGATAATCAAACCCCAACCAACTCAAACGTTGTAGTATGAGTTGAAGCCATTTAGGCTCAGATCATTAATATGATATCTTTGATTTTTGATTTTTTTTATGAATTTAATCAATTTCTCTCTATCTCTCTTCTATTTACATATTAAATATCGCTCAAACACAATTTCGTGCCATATTTGTGCGATTTTTGATATGTGAATTGAAAAACAAAACATGAGAGAGATAGAGAAAAAATGATGAAATCCATAGTAAAATCAAAAATTAAAAATATTATATTAATGATCTGAGCCTTATACAATTTTTGGTGATATATGAAATTTTTTAGGATAGACAATATTTGATATTATGATATACAACACTAATCAAAAAATAAAAATATTCTTGATATGAGCCTTTCAAGAAAATGAAAACAAAATATAAAAATGTATATGATTTAATAGGATGTGATGTAATGTATGATGAAATATAAAGATGTATATGATTTGATGGGATTTGATGAAATGTAATGTAAATATGAAAAAAATAGGTAGGGGTATGTAAATGAAAAGTAAGATGAAATATCAATAAAAATCAATTGTAAATATCGATTACGTGATCAATTACAAAATTAATATTGAAAAATCATCAAAAGTTGAATAAGTTACCCAAGCATTAGATTTTAGTGTTTTTACACTTGGAGCACATGCAACGGTGAGCAAATACCAATTTCTTGAAGCCTATTCGAAAGATATTCCTCCATATCAGCTAATTGTTAGTTAACTAGGATGCCCTGACAAGAAAATGGAAAGCAGAAAACTCAAGCTTCTTCCGCCAATTTGAAATAATGAGAAGAGAGAAAAATCTTTCTCCACAATAACATCGTGAAACTTGTATTATCAACTGCATTTGTCTCATTCAAAATTATAATGATCATAACTAAAAATAAAAATAAAAACTACTGAATGTTAGATTTTTCAAGCTATAAATAGATATCAAATTTGCTATATTCTGCATCCCGGCCTTCTCCAAATTCCAATTTTTCTTCCTTATTTTACTAATATTGATATTAATTTTCGTTTTATCTATTTCACCTCCTATTTTTTTTTATTATGGATCTAAATTATCCTAATTACGAAATTACTCAACACTCTCAATCAAATTCAGAAGTGAACTATAATTTGTAATTTTTTAGTTCTAAACCTTAATGTAATTAATGTTATTTTAATTATACTTCATATTATTTATGAAAATATTTCAACCTTGATTGAATTGTAAATTATTAAGTATAATTTTTGTTATTATTTAATAATTTTCAATGAACAAAAAATTACTTTCACAAAATTGTAATTATAATCATGTATTATTATCGAGTATAATTTGAATATTAAGAAAATAATATAAGTATAAGTATAAAAATTTATTATTATATAAATAATTAGGATAGAGAAAATATGGTAGGGTATAGTAAAAAGTACGAGAGAGAAATTCATAACTTTTGTTATGAATGAAAGAAAAATATATAAAATTATGATTATTAATGACGATGATGTGAATGAGGAAGAAGATGATGTGTAGGAGAAAGAACATTATTACTTGAATGGATGTAGATGCTCTTAAGGGCATGGCTTGTTACAATTTTTTTTTAGATAATTGTTTTTTATCTTTTCCACTTATTCTCGTTCTTTGATCTCACAAATTTTGGCTTTTTTATTTTTTATTTTAATTATGATACAAAATTAAATAATTTAAGCTCATAGTAATTGTTTGACCATTAAGATATATTTTTCAAGATTTGTTGCTTTTTGCAAAAAAATTAATGAATATTTTTTATTTTAAATTGTTAAAATACACATTTCACAAATAAATAAAAAAATGCCATCTCGATTGCTGCTTTTAGTAAATGACAAAATTTGTTCTATAGGACACAGTCTAACATAAATTTGATATTTTAGTTAATATCACCCTTAATTAGAAATATTGTTTGAACACATACATCGCTGAATTTAGCCAAAATAAATTCAAATTTTAAAAAATTCAAATTTTAAATATTTCAATTCACCTTTTTTTTGTTGTTGCCAGAAATGCAACTTGCGATGTTTTCATCGTCCTTGGAGTTCATGGTAAAATGTATATATCTCATGTATTTGTTCTCTCTAATGTTTCAAAAATTAAAATTCTCTGTAATTTGTACATTTTTATGGTGATTAGTGTTATTTGTCGATATTGTCGTCGTTCATATTTAACCCTTACGTTTCTTTAATTGTTGAGCTAAGTCCATGCAATTTTATTTAATGGTCGTGATTGTTTCCAAAACTTCATAAATTACTAAATAAATTCAAAATGAGATGACCAATAGCGTCTCTAAATATATCTTTAAGACAATATCATTATAAATACTGACAAAACACTTATTCACGACCCAAAATCTACTTATTTGTTTAAATTTCAAGAGTACCAAAATGATTGTAGATCTTCAAGTCGATTGTCTTAATGCATAATCCATTCAGTCGATAGCTTATTTAACGTTGCAAAAATGTGTAGGACTAATTGTTTCCATCTTATGAGTAAAAATAGTTTATTTTTCAATATAACCATCTTACTCGAGGCGAAATATGATTTGATTCTTACGTTTTTTTTTAAACAGATCATATACGACCAACTAAATCATCATAATTTGGTCCACATCTTCCACAAAATCTTTACAGTGTAATGTGGAATCATCAAGCTGATGTTTGGATTATTTACAAAAGTTGCAAACAATAATAATCATGACCAAAGATTATGCAGAATTTGAATCATAATTATGAATAAAATTTAGGGTTAATTGCGTTTTAGGTCCCAATGTTTGATCATTTTAGTAATTTGGGCCCCTAGGTTTCAAAATTAGTGATTTAGGCCCTAATGTTGTAATTTTATTGCATTTTAGGCCCTTTTTGTTAATTTTTGACGGATTCCGTTCAGAAAGGGTCTGTTATGCAATAAAATTATAATATCAGGGTCTAAACTGCGAATTTTTGAATCTGAGGGCCTAAATTATAATAAAATTATAATATCAAGGCCCGTTATGATTTTAATTAAAGTATGACTTAATTATATATTTTAATTAAGTAATAATAAAATT
>JAOWAN010000049.1:3898183-3908561 GCA_028566635.1 Lobelia cardinalis
TTAATATTCATAATTTTTATATTTAATATGAATTATTAAAAAAATAAATCATCAAACATTATTGCGCCGTGTCCGAGTACCGTATCCTCAGACACGGGCATTTACTAGTTACCCATGTATTGGATCAGTAAACTTATTATGTTTGAAATATGGGGACAGGATGCAATTTGTTAATACTCCAGGGGAGAACAATGAAACTTGGCTATTTAATTGCATTTGAACATTTCTTTAGCACCCCTTCTCTGTCTCTCTCCCCCTCTCTCTCCTCCAAAATGATAGCTGCACAAATCATCTTCCCAATCAATTGTCTTCCCCGGTGCAGTTCTTCGCCCGCTTCTCCTAATCCCATTTATCCAATTTAAAGGATCAAATTTCATTCACACCCATTTGTTTTTATTGTTAGCAGTGCCATCAAGATTTTCATCAGGTGGGTAACCTTTAGATTTAGATTATTTCATGTAGTACCACTTTGATTTCAAGTCAGTTCATTACTTCTTTATATTCCCTGTACGTGTTTTAACTATGATTAAATATCTACAATTCAAATGACAATTAATTGTTTCTCTTGTTGAACTGTTAAATGTTGAATTTTAAAGTGAGTTTTGTTTGACATGTCTGATAATTAAATGATAATCAATTGTTGCTTTGTTCTTGAACTGTTTTTATGTTAACCTGTGATAAGACTAATAGTTCAAATTTGAAGTTAGTATTATTAGACATGTATGATAATTGGATTTTGCTAGCATTTGCTCAAAAGGGCACCATATAAGGACATATTTATAGCAAGCTTCGTTTAAAAAAAATACCATTTCACAACTTACAATGCTATAAGTAGGTGTTTAACAGAGGGCAAATGTTAGATTTGCTTTGTATTTGATTATTTGGTTTTTAGGTGAATGCAGTTTCCTTGCTGTAATGGATTGACAATTAGGTGGATTGATGTTTGAGACTAATTGGGTGGAAATGTTGTGGTTTGTAGCAGCAACTGTGGGGTTGTCTTATGAAGAATTCTGGACAAGGAGAGTTGGATGCTTTTTTTCCCATTCGGGAAGAGTACAAAGCTGAAGTTCCAAAGGCCCGTTTTAAGCCCAGGGTGCGCATGCTCTCTTTTTTGATTCGTTTGCTTTAAGCCATTTCCGATACTGTTCTTCTGATACATGCTGTGAACTAAATTGGTAATTTCACTAGTTTGTGATGTTATCTTTCGATTTGTCTAGTTCTTGAAATATCACGAGGCCATATTTGATTTTGTTCTAAAAGTTGATTGCCAGAGGAATAACAAAGCTAGCTGAAGATTTGAAATTTAAACTGTAAATTATTCAATGCTCTTTCCAAAGAAGATGACCGGCATGTGTTAGTTCATCTGGATTATTGTAATTAATCTAGAATATTACGGGTGAAAATGCTTATGTTTGCTTCACTTCTCAAATGCAATGCTTAATATGTGTTTTACAGGTAGGGAAAACCCTAAGTGCAAGAAGATGGAATGCTGCATTTTCTAAAGACGGACATTTGGATATAGCAGGTGTACTTAGGAGGATTCAGAGAGGGGTAAAATCTCTCCTTCCTTATTTTGACGTCATGCATGTGAGATTACACTGATTAGTGCTTACCATGCCTGCATATTTATTTCATATAGATTGCATGGTTGAATAATGAAGTTTGTATACGAGTCAAATATACATGAAGTCCTTCATCTGGATGTGCCTTATGATGGTTGGCTGTTCATGGCCTATATGTACTTATGCTGTTAGATTTGGGTTACTCCTTCTGCCTCATTTAAATTGGCATATTTCCTTTTTTGGATGTCTCCAAGTTTTCGACCACTATAAATATCAACGCACATAAATTGTTTTGTTCTCATTGTTCCCCTAACGTTGAAATGTATTTACAAGGTAAACAAGTGGTAACTAAAAGTCAAATTAATCTTTAATAAGATTATAAGTGGAAAGAATAGGAAAAGTGAATGCATTTATTGCTAAACATTAATCCACAAGCTTTTATATTCTAGCCAATAGTGCCCGAGTGAGTACTTGATTAAGTGATGAATTTGTTCAAAAGTACGGAACTTTGTCCCGAAAAGGGTCCTGCTCAACTTTTGAATTTGTCCTGAAAAAGGAGTCGCATTGCCAAAGGTAAAGCTATAATTCTTTTTCCAATTTCTTTCTCTCCTGCCAAATATATATTTCCTTAACGTGTCATACAAAAAAGGTATAATCGTGGTGCAAGTTTGAAGGCCATATATAGAAGTAAAAGTATGGCTGATATGACTGCACTCTCTTTTTTATGGATACAGCTATTTTTTGGCGAATAACAACTACAGATGTTAAGTAATGAACTCATCTAATTCTCCGGAACTCCCGCACATTTGCAAACGCTGCTAGCACATGGATGGATGAAGTGAGGTGGATCACAAACCAGACATGGTTATAACCGTGCTCCAAAAGTTTTGGGGAAAATAAATGCAAGTGAGGAGCTTTGAACCAAAACATAGCATAGCTAAATTCCGGCTCATGTAGACATAAAGGTGAAGCTATTTGAGAATGGCTCTAACACCGTAATTCACGATTTAAAAACAATACTACCTCTGTTTCAAAAAATAAGTTCTTAAAGGGTTTTGCATACTTATTAAGGAGCCTTCAAATCAAGGTAAATTTTAATTTTAAGTACCTAAATTACCCCTAACCCTACATGAGATAACTTTTTCTCACTAATCTCCATAGCATAAAATACGGGCTTATTTAATAAGGACAAAATTGGAACAAAATTGATAAATATGTCTTGAAACTTGTAAAAGACCTTATATTATGAGACAAAATACGAACTCTTCAAGGACTTATATTTCGGACTGGAGGTAGTATTCAAAATGCACGAGAAGAGAACTGCTAAACAGGCATCGAAACAAGAGGATGGGGGAGCGGGGAGAACTCAATATCATGAATGCCAATTTCTTTTTCTCTTCTTCTGAAAATGTATTCTGTTGCTTGCCGTTTCAAGCTATTTTGATAGTACTTATTATTTACATCATTTTACCAAGTACCAAGGATTATAAAGTGTTCCTCTAGCTTTATCCTCACCATCAACAGCCTGCTCTCAAAGAAAATAATATGGGATGTGTCATGTGTACCTGTCATTTTGTATTATCAATGTGGATCCGAAAATTTGGTTACGTTACTTGATACTACATAAGTGTATGTGCGTAGAGATATAACTGATATGCTCATATTTGAAGCTTTTGCATTCCATAAACGAAAATCTTGTGACTGTTATTGAAAAGAGGGTACGTATAATGTGAGGCTCAATAGAATTATTCAATCTAGTGCTTCCACTATCTGGGGACAAAAACATTGTTTGATTTTTCTTTCCGAGAAACTTTTGGCTCTGGTTGTTTACTTTTAACACTTAAAAGTTAACTTCCCCCACTATTTTAAAATCCTCTAATTATGGTTAAATTTTGATGGAGAATTATCAATTTTTTTTGCTATCATGTAGCGATTTAACTGTTTTCTATTTTCGGTTTGCTCTTTATTCTACTTTCTGCTCGTTTTCAGCTGCTAGCACATCAAAACTTTCATATTTGTAAATACTTCCGCTTATAAGCCACATCTAAGTTTCATGTCTACCCGATGTGGCATGGGGTCTCACATATTTGTTCCATTCTTGCTAGGGAGTTCATCCATCAATCAAAGGTGAAGTTTGGGAATTTTTGCTCGGTTGTTATGATCCCAGTAGCTCTGCAGATGAACGAACTGAGATCAGGCAAAAGCGGAGGTACTTTACATATTTCAGCTTTATGATATACGATGTAGAAGACCATTGATTGATTGAAACTTGGTGTCAATAAGTTGAGCTGATGTACTTGTCTAGAATATATGAATCTAGTAATGTCAGACAAATGTTCTTTTCAGATTCTTTTTCCATTTTCACATTTGGAATTTCTCTTGTTGCGTTAGACGCTGTGATGATCGCAACTGCAGATCTGTCTGGACCTTTATGTTGCTGCCAATTAATAACTTGAAATATGAGACGGAGAAATGGCACTGGAGTCAGTGTCTATGTCCAAAATACATGTTCCAATAAAATAATTGACCAACTTGACCTGTGAGAAAGTTTTCTTGGCGAAGTACTTGCTTAGTTAACTATATCTTTTTAGTTTCGTTAGATTCCACTCCTATCCATATCAATATCACTGTTTTTTAGATGCTTGATGAGCTTTCCATGATCAACATGTTGTGACAGTGGCTCTTTGTTGCATTGGAACGACTCTTCAAACTTATATATATGTGGAAAAGGCATACATTCACATCTCTCAGCTTTTTGGTAGTCCTAATCTTTTAAATCTACGATTTTAGTTCAAGAAGAGTTTTTTGCTGCCATATATCATCAGTCTTCAGATCGTGTGTGTCCTGAAAACTGCATCAATCCCTTGCAGGCTTTAGTTCCTTCTAGCTCCTGATTATATTTATTAAGTTCTGTAGCACATGGTTACACGACCTTGAGCTGCAATCTATCCTGTTGAGGTTAACTGTCTGATTTCTTTTGTTCAGAAGAGATCATTAGATTCATTATAATAACCCGTCTAACAGAAGACACTGGGCATAAGAGAATAAAGTGAGGGAAAACATCTATAGTACAAAAGAGAACGGTTGATGTCACATCAATTACTCTATTTTACACATTTTCTCTTTAATTTTTTGAGTTCTTTTCATACTTCACTCAATTCTTTTCATGTTTCCCTAATTTTTTAATAATACATTTATTTAAAAAAAAAAAAACCCCCACGTACCCACGGGTATACCTAGTAATCAATATAACAGGACCAAGCAGTACAAGGCATTGCCTAGTTAAAATCCTAATGTACTCCATCAGTCTCGTTTGTATTTGGCCACATTTCCTCTTTTGGTCCTCTCCAAATGTTTTTGCCATTTTACAAAGTCAATCATAATTATAGGTAAGATCCTATTGAGTCTCCAACCAACATAGTAATTTACAATTCAAACAATCATTAATATACAAGTCAATTGAAGGGATATAAGAGGAAAACTAAAATATTTGGCATTGGAATTTGTTGCATTTAAGAAGATCCTTATTTGTGTTTTTATCTTGTGGCCAATATAATGAGACTGAGGGAGTAATTTAAAATTCAATTTGGAAAATCGGTGGTTTGTCAAAAGTTCTTTGCTCATTTGGCATCATGCCAATGCTTCCTCAAAATGCTTGCGGTTAATTCCGTTCATTGTTGTTGGTGCCATACCCACACAACAATACCAATATTTGATTCATTTGGTGGTGTCAAATCAATCAAAGAAGAGAAAAGTAGGAGAATGCTAAGTAGCCTGACAAAATGTTCACATAGCTGGGTACATTATCTTCCGAGTAGGAATTTATTTGTAAGGCATGGAAGGGAGCACCACTTCCATTTCTCCGTCAGCCTTAACTTGGCCATCTTATAGCAGTTTGAAAAAAAAAAAAAATTCAATGAATGCTTTTCCTCTTAAGAAATTGCCTGGAAGCTAAGCATTTTTACGTTGGTAACTGCACACTGGTGCGTAAGTTATGCTTGTGACCAGGAATGTTACTTCCTTAAACTTAGGAGCCCTGGGTTATAATGACTGACAGTTAGTGCCCGAAGCTTATGATCTAGGAAGGAGCATTGCCTAGGTTTTCGCCAATTTAACTAGTAAGGTCCATATGTTAAAGTTTTGAATGTGTATTACCTAGTTGGTTCATGAAGGCAAGGTTGTGTAGATAGATATACAATATGTGTATATTTTCATTGAAGATGCTGATCTGGTACATCAATATGCTCTTAGGGAGCAGTATGCTGCCATGAAAGCTACTTGCCAAATGATGGTACCAGTTATTGGTAGCGGAAAGCTTATCACAACAGCAATTATTACTGACGATGGACAACCAATACTAGACGGTGTTGTTCAAGATCAAAGTGGACCCATTTCAAACAATCATGCTGAATCGGACAAGAGAGTGATTCAGTGGAAGCTTAGCTTGCATCAGATAGGTTTATCTTTGTTTATGTCAAAGTTTTTCCATGAGATACTTCTATGGTCATTATATACTTTGCTTCTTGCTTGAATCACAAATGTTTTTGTTTAAGATATAACTCCCAGTATCGGCTTATCTGCCATCTGGAGTGGAATCTTTTGCAAGCCAAATGCGATGTTCGTGATTCATATTTCTGTTTTGATGTGGAGTCTGTGTTATGTGCATAAAAGATAGAGACATGCATACACATGATGCACATACACAAATCCAAACGCATAATTTTCTCAAAAATGCTGTTTCCATACGAAAATATGTATACTTAAAGAAGTTAACCAGAACTTAAGCCGTATCTTCCCCTTATATATTTAATGATAGAGACATGCATACACTTACGACTGCACTCATGCACCATCTGTCCACCCCACCCCTCAAAGTACTCCATTAGAACTTACTTTCTTACAATCATTCACTTACCTTATTTACAAAGGACCAACTACCTTAAATTTTGGAGTAGTGCCAAGGTTCCAAATTATGACACGATCATTATGTGAAAGGGGGAAAAGAGAGCTAAGAAAGCGGCTGAGAAATATTGCTCCTTTCACTTTCGTTGTGTGTCTTAGACTCTCTTGTTTTTTCCTATTAAAACATTTGATGAAACTTGGATTGTAGGTTTGGACGTCATACGAACAGATCAAACTCTTGTCTTTTATGAGAGTGAAGCTAATCAGGCGAAACTCTGGGATGTTCTTGCTGTATATTCTTGGGTGGACAATGATATTGGTTATGTTCAAGGTGATCTACTTTAGATCTGAGTCTTAGAACTGCTGAAGTGAAAACTGTCTTATCACATCAATGTGTTGTTATCCTTTCTTGAACAGGAATGAATGATATCTGCTCGCCAATGATTATTCTACTCGAAAATGAAGCAGATGCCTTTTGGGGTTTTGAACATGCAATGCGTAAAGTGGTACGCCTCCATATTTCTTAATAAAGGTGACACTATCATTAAAATAACTGATTCATCTTGTTGCCCTATTCTCTTTTCATCAATCTGGAGGAATATGTTTCATTAGTTTCATATTATTGGCCTACAGTGTTTGACTCTGTTATTATTGTAGTGGAAGTAAGGTTGAATTACGCTATGATCAGATGTTCAAGTTCAGCTGATTTTTACCTCTTCATGCTTACTATTTAGAAATATAGAAGCCTTTCTGCTAAAGATTAAAAAAATATATATGCTAGCGTACTGGATTGATATTTTAGTTCTAGAGAGAGGTGTTTCTATCCATGGTCATGACTCATATATGAGGCAGAACATCTTGTTGTCTGCGTTTAGCTGGGACAAAGGCTTTGTTCTGTGTGGTTAAGCAAGTTTGATTTTAATTTTCCGTGCTAAACATGGTCTGTATACGAAAATCTCTTCAATGCCTAAATTCATTCTGTTGTCTGTGATGATTTGAATGCCTATTACATTCTTACTTTGTAAGCTGGGAAATGTATTAGTTTTGTGAAGTTTGGTTTCAAATAATTTAGCCTCATTTATTTTTCTCTCTGTTGATAGACATATACATATTCATATATTACTTGAACACAATTGATGCCTATGTCTTCATGTCATACCCCTGTTTTTGTTCAAAAAGAGGGAAAATTTCAGGTCCAATTCAACTTCTATAGGAGTGCAATCTCAACTGAGCACTCTCTCACAAGTTATGAGAGTTGTTGATCCAAAGCTTCATCAACATCTTGGTAAGAGTAATTGATAGCGTTCATTGTTTTCTTTGTTCTTGGTTGGTTGCTACGCACGATGTTTTTTCTTCACACTCGTTCCTCCACTAGTGAAGAAATTTTTGTTTATATGTGAATGATTTTAAGTAAAACTACTTTGCATTATAGGTTGGCTTATCAAGTAGAAAGAAAGGAAAGAACACTTAACTAGAATACTCACTTTAACAAATCTATACGCATAGTACTTTTCAAAAAACTAACATGTGTTCTTTGTATATGGTTCGCGAATATTATGACTTGAGCATGATAGACCTTTTTTCAACTCAAAAATTTCCAACACGTTATTTAAATCATCCATGAGTCCATTATAGATCATTTTAGGTTAAAGAATAGGTCTCACTGTTGCCACATCAGTGCATTTCCATTAATGCTTTATGTTTTCTGTATGCTAGCAGCTACATCGAGCGGAAAATGCTAATGATATGCTTATGCCTTTCGGTACAAAAATAGAAAGAGTGTACTTCGTAGGATGGACCAAGTTCTCATTTGTTCTTTTTGACAGAGGAACTAGATGGCGGGGAGTATTTGTTTGCCTTTCGCATGCTGATGGTGCTTTTCAGGCGAGAATTTTCTTTTGTTGATGCACTTTATCTGTGGGAGGTAAGAATGGGTGCAATTGTTTGTTCTTGTTTCTTTCAGCAAAAAGAGCTCCCGGACATTAATTTCTCGAGTGTTTTTAAGTAAACAGAGTCTCTCTAACTCAGTACTATTGATATGCAACGTCAGGTTATGTGGGCCATGGAATACAATCCACACCTGTTTGCAGCATATGAGGAATCAAGCGATTCAAGTGCGTCATCAAGTAAGAGTGATGCAGTCAAAACGAGCAGTAAGCAACTAAAGCAGTATGGCAAATTTGAGAGGAAAAATATGGAGACTGGAGCAACAGATGAAAAAAGTGTTCTTGCTGTTTTTCTGGTTGCGAGTGTCCTTGAAACCAAGAATAAGCGATTTCTTAAAGAGGCTAAGGGTCTCGATGATGTTGTTCAGGTCTCTCTCACTTATGCTCCATCTTTCTTCTTCTTATTATTATTATTATTATTTTTTTATTTTGTGTGTGTTTATGATTGTAAAAGTTTCTGCTTATTTGGGGGTTCCAGATCTTGGGTGACATAACAGGAAATCTGGATGCTAAGAAAGCATTGCATGAGGCACTTAAAATTCATAAGAAGTATCTGAAGGCAAGTATACTTATTTTCTTTTCCTTGATGCATAACATTGTTTTGGTTGGTGAATGCACATATATGCATATGGTTTAGACCTCCATATGTCACACTTATATCTGGCCAGTGCTTGCAGGCGAAGAAATCATAGCTAACTTTCGGAAGTTATGGCAGCAGGTGTATTTGTCCCATGTTTTGATTCATTTGATTCATTTTTATTTGTGTTGCGCTATTCTTTACGGCATTAATATGTAATACATCTTATACGAGTACCGATGTTTTCCCTGTAAAGCAAGAATCAGTTTGTATAGACTTTCAGTATCAATGGAAGTGCTTATTACAAATTTTATCTTCCTCCAAATTTCTCCAGTTTATGCTCTATAAGGATGAAACTAGTTAAGACTTGTTTCAGTTGGGAGTGCTTATTATAATCCGTATGCTTATATGCTTAATTTTGCATGTAAGTTTTGCGTGCGTTGGCTAGGCTCAACCCATCAGAGGGTTGATAATTTATTGATAATTTATCAAAAGTAAATAGGAGTATTGATAATTTAATGATAGTGATACTTCATTAGAATAAATATTGGAATGATAATGGCTATTACTTTTGATGCTAGAAATAGTAGACTTGGAGTAAAGGGCAGAGGACTTCTTGTTGTTGCTAGATACCTTATAATTAGGTGACTTTAACATGGCTGGAGTGAAGTTTGGCACTGGGGAAGTGGTTACTGGAGTGATGTCTAAGTCAGTTACAGTACAGAGAATTTCCAATGCATGGTCCTCAGGCAAGATTTCATCAATGTCCTCTGGAATGTCCAAGTGATCCAAGATGTGAGTGAAGCTGTTATATTCGAGAAAATACACTATTAATTTACTACTTTCTTTTGTTTTTCGATAACCAGTTATATAATTAATTAAATATTTTGACAATTTAGCCCTTCACTTCTTACCTGATAATGATTGTAAAAAAAAAAAATAATAATAATAATAAATAATTAAATCTTCTGTTCAGTTATACTTATAGCTAATCAAGGATTAGAGTTATCTTGTTTAAATTTTAAAACGAGTTTGTTTCGTCTTATCCGGTGGGTGTGAGATCACCTATAACTAGAAATAGGCTTAGAGGCAGTACCTAAACTATTTCATTCAATTTCTGAGAAAGGAGAGAGAGAGATACCTATCGCGCCGCTAAGAGCAAAAAGGTTGAGCAGACCAGTGGTGTACAGTACTCCTAGGTAAGTTCCTAATACTAGTTCATATGAGTAGCATTATAAATTATTTTCTTCCACGTATTAAGATGAGTAATGGTAGTAGTACTTTTCTCAGATTGATAGCCTACAGTTGTTGACCGAATTATGCAAAGTAATTGGTTCTTCTTTTAATGGCCATATATTATTATCCAACTAGTGGATCTTTGTAAACTAATT
>JAOWAN010000049.1:3938241-3960930 GCA_028566635.1 Lobelia cardinalis
TAACTAAGGAGAGGCTGCTAGTATGTTCTCTATAACATCTCGTACGATTCGTCAAATTTGGTACGAATCAAAGAAAAAACTTGCCAATGAATCTTTGGTCGATCTCTCTTTCAAAATGAAAAGAAAAATTGGACGAAAGCGAGTGCAAATTGCTCCAATTTAAATAAATAACATTCCTTGATGACTTCGCTTAAATATTCGATCCCTCGCGAGCCATTTAAAAGTATCAATTGCAACAGTGCATTAACGCATAAAAGGAAGGTTTCATTAAAGCACAATGAAACCATACTTAATCGAAGAAAATAAATGAGCAAAGTTAGAATTTTGCTCATCTATGTTAAATCCAACAACCTTATGTTTAAGATATGTACAACATCATTCATGTAGATGAAAAATGATTTTATATGTCTAAAGCTACTAAAAATACTATCTTACTCAAGAAGAAGAACTTTTTCAAAGTGTCAAAAGCAAACCCGTATTTGCACCTGAATCATTTGAATATGACAGAAGGGAGGTTTACTGTCGGATTTGGTAATAAAAGAGGGGCGACTCGGAAATCATGCTAGTTCGGGGGGTCTGCTGTAATTTTGCCTTCTATTTATTCTTTTACTCCTATTTATTAAACCAAAAAATCTTCTCGCTGAAGATTCAATTCGCAGAGTAATATTGCCAACCAGATTCTGTTTCCACACATCAAAATCGGGTATTTTATCAACATTGGTTTCATGAAACTTTACCAAAACTGGTAAAAGAAAACGTACAAGTTTTCATTAATCAAAAGAAACGAAAAGAAAGAAAAGGGGAAAAGAGAGGGTCTTGAAGAAGAAGCTTTGTTGAATTCTTGATTGGATTGATCAGAACAGACTTTTTGAATAATGGAGCTTTAGTTTGTTTGGGGGACAGAGGAAAAATGGGCACTGATTTTGAGGTCATTTGGAACTGGGAAAGGTAATTATTCTTGAGCTATGTATATTAATTTTGAATTTCTGGGTTTTGAGTCTTTTTTTTTCGTGGGTCAATTAAATGGGAAATTTGGTGACTTCATTCAGAATTTGCAAGACTTATGCTTCGGAAGGTTTGTGTATGGGGTTTTGGGTTGTTATATTGAGTGATTTATTCTGGGCTTTGGAGATCAATCTGGAGAAAGATTGATGAGCTTTTTTGTTTTTGCAATTTATACTTGGGAAGCGGAGTTTTGGGGCATACTCTTTGCTTCTTACTGCAATTCATTTCCTTCCTTTGTGTATACGTTATAGATTCTCATTTCTATTTGGGTGTTCAAATTTGCTTTGGACTTATTTTCTGCGGATATTTTCAGTTTTCAAGACAACTGTATGTGAAGACTGAAACTTCTTAGTTTTCCTTTTCTCTCTCAATTCCCCTTCTTGACTTAGCATTGGCAATTGCTTATTAGTACTAGATTATTCCTGTTGAGGGTAATGATTATTCATGGGGGTTGAATTGTTGCATTTTGTTGCTCAAGGTTTTTGAGTGGGGGAAAACAGTATGAATAATAATAATAATCCTATCAAAGAGCGGAAGACGGGTCAAATTCGTCAGAAACTTTGCAAGATCATGAGATGCCTTGGCTCTGGTGAGCAATTAAGAAGCTCACATAGAATGGTCCCGTCATCTGAATCCCTTGCAACCAGGGATTATACAGCCAGTGCAACATCTTCTCGAACTGTTGCTGAGATTGAAAAGAAACTAGATGCAGGTAATGTTGAAGAAGCAGAATTGTCTCTACGCGAGAGCGGTTCTTTGAACTATGAGGTAACATCTCTTAACATTTAAGGATACTTTATTGCTTTCTTCCTTTCTGGGAAGTGATATTAGTCGCATGTGGTTACTGTACAGGAAGCAAGAGCATTATTAGGTAGGTATGAATATCAAAAGGGTAATATAGAAGCTGCTCTTCATGTGTTTGAGGGTATAGATATCGCTGCTGTTACTCCAAAGATGAAAATCAGCCTTGTTAAAAGAGGGGAATCTCGTAAAAGACGGTCACATAATTATGCTTCTCCACCAATGTCTATACATGCTGTCAGTTTACTCTTGGAGGCAATTTTTCTGAAAGCAAAATCTTTGCAGATACTTGGGAGGTATAAAGGTACTTCCTTTACCAAACAATCTGCCAGTTTTTCAGTTGTATTGATACAATTTCTATGCACCTCTAGCCACCTACAAAAGTTGAAACTTGAACCCTGTCAACTTCTAGATTTGGATTAAACCAACTTAAGTTTATAATTATAACTTTGAATAATTTCTTAAACTCTATTTCGATTTAATCACACATTCCATGTAGATCTTCATGCTTCAATGTGCATGGATTTTTCCCGCGTTTAAAGGAGGCAGATTAGTTGGTGATTTATTATGTCTAAGTGTCTAACAGTTAGTTGATAAATTAGAAAGAACATCACATTAAGCCATATCTTACCAAATTGGTCTCAAGCCCAGATAAAGAGGAGGGTTGGAGTCGCATTGAACTTTTCGTCATATCCATGTGAACATGAATTCTAACAATAGAGCTTTTTGTCATATCCATGTGAACATGAATGCTAACAATATTCACATTTACTTATCCCTAAAAATTGGGAAGGATGACATTCTTGAGCCTCGAGGGGGGGGGGGTGCTATAGGCTCAAGATCCGTGGTACAAAGATTGTATATAAGGGGCAGGGTACATTTTCGGCTGTGAATTGGACAAGTACCAGTCCCGAGCATATACTAGAATCAGAAGCAGGGCAGTCTATGGGTTGAGTAAAATAAATTAAAGAATCTGGCAGTTGTAGGCTTGTAGTCTATGGTGGCTTGTGTAGTCTTTTCCTATGGGAAGAAAGAACGCCGCTGGCAACTTTTGGAAGGCCAGCTATATGGGGATATGGGATCCTCAGTTTGTTCCATACTTCTTCATGGATCATGGGTTATTCTCACCGTTGAGTGGTGAAAACAAGGGATTAAGGCTATGGGAGGGAGGGAGAATGCTATGAGAGTCTTTGGTTAGAAGATGGTTGCCAAGAGGGTTTCTCTCATTGAAAAGTGACAGTTTGTGGAGTTGGCATTCTGCTAGATGCAACCCAATCAAATATTGGGGGGATCCCCTTAGCCCGTGGTATCATGGACCAAGTCCAAATGTCTAGGTGCTTACCTAGTTAACCTTGTTACAAGTTGAAGTAGCCAGGGGTCTTTTAGGGTATAAAGTTATATATTAATAAATTGATTATGAAGTTAGTGTGCCCTAACAAGTAAAGAGAGAAACTATCTATGAATTAAGATGATCTTTTGAACCTACAACTATTTGTTCACCTTATTTTGTTTTCTCTCAATAAAGAGCCTCGTGAAATCTTCTATTATCTTCTTGAAGTGTTATTATATTTCCTTCTGTTTTCTTCTGCTTTCAAGATATACCCATACCTTTTAGGAGAGATGCACTCGCAATCATGTCTTCATTCCCTCATTGTATTCTGGAAAATTGATAGACTACTTGAATAAGATTTTCAGAACAAAATATGTTCTTTCGTAAGATGACAATTTAATAGAGAAGACAAGGAAGAGAAAGCTAAAGACATCGTACTGGATACCACACGGATGAAGCTGGCTTAATTAGTTTGATTTAACCTATTTACCATACGTCGTATGCACAAAAGCGGAACACTCATTGTTCTGACTAATACTTCTTCACTCATTTTTGCAGAAGCTGCTCTATCATGCACGGTTATTCTGGACATTGTTGAATCTTCCTTTCCAGGAGGCTTGCCTGAAAATTTTACTACTGAATGTAAATTGCAGGAGACTCTGAGTAAGGCGGTTGAGTTGCTTCCAGAGCTATGGAAACTTGCTGATTCTCCCCCTGAAGCTATCTTGTCATACCGGCGGGCATTTCAACATCAGCGGAACCTTGACATGGGAACCACAGCAAAAATCCAAAAGGAGTTGGCCATTTTTCTTCTGTACTGTGGAGGCGAAGCCAGTCCCCCAAATCTTCGTTCTCAAATGGACAGCTCATTTGTACCAAGAAACAATATAGAGGAGGCCATTTTATTGTTGATGATTTTATTAAGAAACATCTCTCTAAAAAGAATTGAGTGGGACCCATCTGTTCTTGATCATCTTTCATATGCTTTGTCCATCTCCGGTGGACTAGGGGCTTTGGCTAGTCAACTGGAGACGTTGCTTCCTGGGATAATTGACAAGAAAGAATGGCACCTTACCTTAGCTCTCTGTTACTATGGACAAGGCGACGATTTGTCTGCTTTGAATTTGTTGAAAACAATTTTTAGTGTAGAAGATCCAAATTGTGGTCCCGCTTTATTAGTGGCTTCCAGAATTTGTGGGGAAAATCCTATTCATGTTGAAGAAGGTGTCAGTTTTGCTCGCAGAGCCGTGATGGTCTCGCAAAAGAAATGTGATCATTTGGTCGGCCTTGCCAACTTTTTATTGGGTACTTCACTTTCAGCACATTCTAGATTAGTTTTGACCGATTCTGAGAGGGCCATTCGACAATCGGAGGCACTACAATCCCTGGAAATTGGTGGGAAAATGACAAGAATGATGGACTCGAAAATTGTTTACCGCCTTAGTTTAGAAAATGCAGAGCAGAGAAAGCTTGATGCTGCACTTGAGTATGCAATGCACTCGCTTATGTTAGAAGGTGAATCGAATCTTGACAGTTGGATATTGTTGGCTCGAATATTGTCAGCTCAAAAACGGTTTCATGAGGGTGAGACTATTATTGATGCTGCTCTAGATCAGACAGGGAAGTGGGACCAGGGACCTTTGTTGCGCACTAAAGCTAAGCTCCAAGTTGCACAGGGTCAAGTTGAGAGTGCAATTGAGACATACATTGAGCTTGTTGCTGTTGTTCAAATTCAGAACAAAAGCTTTGGATCCAGAAAGAAGACGGGGGTATGGGAATTGGATGCCTCTAGAACTTACATCTTTTGAAGTTGCAAATATTGAATTAAAGCTGTTGCAGGAGTTCACCAATTTTTTTGGTTTTGATTTTCTGTAGGATGGTGCGAATCATATCAAAAAGTTGGAACTGGACACATGGCTCGATCTGGCGAATGTCTACGCAAGTTTGTCACAGTGGCATGATGCTGAGGTCTGTCTATCAAAAGCCGAGGCCATCAATTACTACTCTTCTTCCAGATGGCATACCGTTGGTATATATATTTTTTACACACGCTCTTTCTACATTGCCAACTTTCTATTCAAACTTCTTTTGATTGTTGTGATACAAGGATTCTTCTGATCGAAGACAAATAATTCTTGCCTTTTGTGTATTACCCAAAAAGTTTTGAAAGAGTGCATTTTATTGTGGAACCTAAAATTGGTATTGAATGCGGCAGGTTTGCTCCAAGAAGCGAAGGGGCTCACCAAAGAAGCTCTAGCAGCTTTCAGGCATGCTTTAGCTGTGGATCCGGCTCATGTGCCGAGCCTTGTTTCGACTGCTCGGGTCCTCAAACAGCTGGGTGGAACGTCCCAAACAGAGATTAGAAGCCATCTAACAAAAGCAATACAGTATGACAGTACGAATCCTTCGGCTTGGCTTCATCTTGGCCGGCTTTGCAAAGATGCCGGCCCAAAATCAGCAATGGAAGCTGCTGATTGTTTCCAAGCTGCTGCTATTCTGATGGAGACCGAACCGATAGAGCCATTCAGATAACCCTCTTCTTCTCCACCCCATAATTGAGTTAACTGTGATAAATGGGTGGTATCCAAAAGGCAAAGTTTGCTTTATAGTAGAGATAAATGGTAAATGTAATTAAGAGAATTGGTCAAAGATCATAATGACCCTATTATTCTTTCTCTTACACTTAAAAGAATTCCAGGATGAAATTCTACACATGTCCTCTTGAAAGGCATTTAACTTGGTATAAATGGCAATCTTTCGTTTTTGATGGAATGGATTTGGTGTTTTTCTCTGGTATCGGGTGCCCGAGTTGTCAGTGAAATGACACTCCAGCAGCAGTTCATCAATGAGAGCTTATGCTGCAGAGCATTTTGGTTGACATGGTCTATAGTATAAATTAAGGTGGTTGATGTAATTTTAGTAAAAAAAATTTAATCTCAATTATTTAAATTATTTAATTTAAAAGTGGGAAAGTGTTTGAGGTGTTCTCTGTTGTCAATTGTAGATGAGAGAGAAGTTGTGAATATTTTAAATGATTTTAGCTAACTAATTTTATGTTATTTGAACTACTTTTAAAGTTAATAATTTTTAAAGTTAATAATTTTTAACTATTAATAATATTTTTGCAATATTATTTTAAACTTTTTCTAAAAAAAATTCTTAAATTGAACTCCGTGCATTCTGGAGTATTTTCTAATCTACCTATAGTTACGGTTAGAGAATCAATCGACGTATATTACGAACTTTTACCGTACAAGTCTGCAACGCACGTCGATTGAATTTTGCATACATGTGATATATTAACCATTTTTCTTACGGTTATTGATGTAACCCTGTAAATATTAATAATTCTTTTAAATTTTAATCATTTAATTATTTTTCATCTAATGGTGGAAGAATATATTTGAGATGACATGTTGTGGGTGATAAGGTGAGAAGAGTGTATATGATTTTATGTGTGTATGGAGCTGTGTGTTGTGAAAG
The DNA here is from genome assembly GCA_028566635.1 of Lobelia cardinalis. Classification (NCBI taxonomy): domain Eukaryota; kingdom Viridiplantae; phylum Streptophyta; class Magnoliopsida; order Asterales; family Campanulaceae; genus Lobelia; species Lobelia cardinalis. Next base: position 3,944,861 of record JAOWAN010000049.1, read on the forward strand.
TATGTACTGACAGTATCGTACGTCGGCATGAGAAAATGTGTAAAGATTGTATGTGAAAAATGTCTATTTTTTAAAATAGTTTTAGTTAACTATTTTTATATTACTTAAATTACTAAAGTTGATAATTTTCAGTTTATTATTTTTTAAATAATAATAATATTTTTTTGTATAAGTGTAACGTTGTTTAAAAATATTTAATTAAATTATTATTTTAATTTATATTGTTCACTTTATATATTTTAAAATATTTTTATAAAGAATATATTACTTAAAAATATTTAAATTAAATTTTTTTCTAACTTCATAGTTCACAAACAAACGCAAGACAATTACGCCGAGAGTTGCGGTTGACATCAGTACTTGTCCGCCCTATTTCTTTTGGCACGTCGCGGAGACAGAAAAGTACGCTCATTAAAAAAAAAAATATATGACAAACACCAGATCCTGCGTGACTTCTACCTGCTGCCTGCGTGTGAACTGTGAAGTGTGACCAGTATGCCCAAACTGGTTGAATGTTTTTGTAGAGATGGAGAGAGACAAATAAATAGTTAAAAGAGTTCAGTTTCTTCTTTCTTATACTCACATATTATCTTGTAGAGAGAGAGAGATGGAGGGCGGGAAGAGAGAAGATGGAGCAGGGCCATCAGATTGTGGGTGTTCTTCTGTAGTCACTAATAAAGGGAAGGAAGAAGAAGAAGAAGAAGAAGAAGAAGAAGAAGAAGAAGAAGAAGAAGAAGTAAAGAAAGAGGTGGGAATGGCTACAGAGAGCCCAGATCACAGCAGCAATGAAGATGACCATCAAGAATTTACTGATGTCATCTGTAAATTTGTTCCTGGCCCTCTTCTTCCCCTTAAGGACCAGCTTGACAAAGACAAGGTCTTTTTATTTTTCCCTTACTGCCCATTTTTCATTCTTTACTTTACAAATTGATTTGCTATATGGGTCTCACGTTTTCTTCATTTTAGGGTTTCCTTGCATTCCCCCACCCCCAATACATCTTCAGTGTTATCGATATGGATTGCTGGTTTTGAACTTCTTTTCTGTAGCAACATTTGTTTTGTTTCATGAATTGCATCTGGTTTAAGCTGAATTCTGTCCAAGGAAAATCTTTTGGTACTCTTGCTTTAGTATCTGGCTTATGAGCTGATAACATATGATGCTTAAAATGTAGGACACCATCAGTTAGTGTTTATGAAGTTGAAATGGCAACATCGTTCCGATTTAGGATTTTGTGAATGTTGAATCTTGCAGTTGAGTGCTCTTTGTAGTGGTCGTATGTGTATTCTTGCCATGAATGTTATATTGCTTTGTAGAAGTATAAGAATCCTCCTTTGTCTTGTCGTACTCCCTCTGCCCAATTCCACCTTTCTGTTTGGGCTGTTGCAAAAGAATAGTCCAATATCCGGAAAAAGGTGTTGTTCCAAAGCAATTGAAGGAGATATACAACATAAAAAGTTTGACGGGTTAAATAGACTATTTTTTGGGGACACTGGGAGCCTGGGAGTAGTTGTAATTTCTAGGATTTTTAGGTATTTCAGTAACTCCCAAAAATTGTTTATCGACTTGATTGATTTTCAGGATGATGACAGCTTAAGGAGGTGGAAAGAGAAGTTGCTTGGTTCTGTTGAAAGCGATTTCAATGGTTTGTCACAGTCCATAGTGCATTCTCTAAATCCCATAAGGCAACTTAATTTGCTTCTTTACCGAGTTGTTCTGACTTATGAGTGTACTATCTTTTCCATTAGGGCAAATGAACCCGGAAGTTAAGTTTCAATCCATCGGAATCATATCTGATGATATTGGAGAAATTACTACTCCTTTGCCTGTTGAAGAAAGTCATAACGACCATCTCTTTACACTCATAGAAGGAGCTCAATATCAACTTAAGCTAACTTTCACTGTTCTGCATAACATTGTATCTGGCCTCGCCTATAGCAATACTGTCTGGAAGGGAGGAATTCAAGGTTTGAAATCTGTTTTCTCATTTCTTACAATTTGTCGTGACTCATGTATAAGTTGATCAGGTTTGGTATATCTTTGTACAAGTTTGTGTTCTACCTTTAGTTTTGATATATCTAGAGCATTTTCTTTACCCATGTAATGACCTTGAGAGTAAACTATGTGTAGCTAAAACTATGATGATACTCGAGCAAATGACTGCATAATTGTATCTGTGGAAAGTTAATCACATCTTCATGTCTCTTTTCTTCTTCTTCTTCCTGTCGTAGTTTCTGTTTTTGTGCTAGTTATTATTTATTAAATTTGGTGTTGATATCAGTTGATCGAAGCAAAGGAATGCTGGGTACATTTGCACCTCAGAAGCAACCATATGTAGAAACGTTAGAAGAGGGTATCACTCCATCAGGTGTACTTGCAAGGGGAATATACACAGCGAAGCTTAAGGTATGTTAGTTCCATCTCCCCATTTAGCTCCTTTTAATTTTCCCCAAACCTTTTCCAAGACCTGATGATAATAATATTCGCAAAAAATACATATATCGCAGATATAGACAGCAGTTAAAGTTCATCCGAGGTATAGCATTTTATTTTTTTTAAATAAGAGGGAAAACATGGGTTAACTATAAAAAAGGATTGGGTACTATCACTTCGGCTCAAAAAAGGGTATCTTACTATTTGCTTATCAAAAAAGGGTTGCATACTATCATTAATTCATGAAATTAAACCTCACCAGATCCAAGTCTCTCGGGTATTAAATCAACCCGCAACTTTTTTTCTGAAATAGAGGGACTGCACATAAAATTCTTGTGAAACCCAAAAAGAAAAACAAAACCTAACTCGTCTTCTTCTTCCTCCCCTCCCCTAGTCAGCCGCCACCCGCTGCCCATCTGCTAGCCTCTCTCCGGTCCTCCGCCATACTCAATTACTATCATACTCCATTATCGCCAATGATTGTAGATGCCTTCTCTCCCTCCATAAATCCATATCCGAGCATGAGATGAATTTGTGATTACAAAAATAACTCCGGCGAATGAAGCTGTTCTTTGACCAGGGGAAAAAAGGAAGTTAAAAAACTTTCCTGTAAAAGAGCGTGTTTGGATGACACGGGAAAATTTTGTAATCTTTAAAAAAAAATTCCTGCAAGAAACATTTTCCCACAATGTCTTCCTTCAAACTTAATGACATTTCGTTTTCCGAAAAAGTTTCGAACTAAATATTCTCACTAATCAAACAGGTATGAAAAAATTATTTTCCAATCTTTTTCTTTTCATTTACTTCACTTCACTTCATTTTTCCCAACAATCATTTTCCCTATTCAAAAAAGCCAAAAACTAAGTACTCCCTCCATCCTCGATAAGGATTGCTTTTGGGAAGCCAGATTTTCTGAAGCACTTGACTTTCATATATTTCCTGTCATTTGTACTAATATTGCATCTTCTATTGTAAGACATTTAAAAGCACCACCATATTCACAAGAAGGAAAATGTTTTGGAAAAAAGAAAATTTATTGCTAAAATTTAGAAATGAGATTCTTTTAGGGGACATATGGAAAATGAAAGTAGGACTGTTTTCTTGACTCGGAGATTGTGACTCATTTTACTTGGACTTGTTCAAGTGCAACTATTTTGCCACCAGCCTGATTAGGTTATGCATTCTTGATGAGACATTTTGTTGAAGAAGCATGCTTATGTTCTTGCTATCATCATACGTATTAGTAAATGATCTAATGAACTTGTCGCTGCTCGTGTGTGTAATTCTTGCAGTTTGAAGACGATGACCGAAGATGTCATTTGGAGCTTGATTATTCCTTTGAGATCCGTAAAAGCCGTTAGCTAGTCATCTGTCAAACTAGTTTGTGACTTAGTTTACCCGTCTGCTGCTCACTTTTTCTGGACTACACGGATGCTTGAAGAGTTTAATCTTTTTCACTTGTGGTATTTAGTCTTGATTTTTTTTTTCCCCTTCTTTTTCCTTTCATCAGTTAGATTAATACATCTTGATTCCTCGAAGCTCAAATATTTACCATCCGTTGTCGTTCCCATTTAATTTTGAAACTGATAATTACTGGTAAATGTATGGAGATCGGAACGTTGTCAAGACGTCAGCAATATGAAACAGGAAATAGTTCTGTCCATTCCTCATCCTTCCTAATTGTAATCACATTGAAACTCAAAAAGGATGAGCAAAAGGGAAACAATACAAAAAAATAGTGAAAAATAACTCTTTAAACATGGCAATCAAAATGTTGCAATCATCCTCCAGTTTATAACACGACACATCCAAGAAAAAAAAAAAGAAGAGCTTACCACAACCAAACTATTACAGTAACTCTTTGTCTATGATTTTATACATCTGAGGGATCAAAGTTTTGATGTCTGGACATGAATAGTTTGCTTTCATCTGATGTTACATTGACCTCTGCAAAAAAAAAAAAAAATACATCCCCAACGTCCAACTTTACTGGGATGTACTCAGATATTGAATTAGTATGTACAATCGGTGACTCATCGTGGCTGTCCAAAAAGCCAGCATTGGTCAATAGAAAGCACTGTCATCAGTCATCCTCTTGGTTGAGAACATCAAAATCCAGGAGTCCAGACCATCACCCCTCTGAGTTTTAATACAACAATTATTTCCATCAATGGAGTTATCTGGCACATTAGTAATGCAAAGGTCTTTATTAGCAATAATAGTAATTATTAGGTAACATCAGTGAACAGAAAAAAGAAAAAAAAAAAAAAAAGCAAATGATAATCATGTGGACAAATAATTATCTAAGAAGAGAAGGAAGCCACTGCTTATAAGTTTCGTGGTATGAAACAACAACGTAGGTTATGAGTAAGAATGACCAGATATGGAGCGTTGGAATCAACGGACAAATTTTATGATAGGTTTCTTAAATATGTTGCAGTAATGGTTCTTTTGAATGTTTTTATCTGCTTTTCCCCATTTGCAGGAAAAATACAGGAGAGTATGTAGTCAAAAAGAAAACGGAAAGGAAGTTTATGTCTGGCTGCTTTAAGTCTCAGCTAAATCAGATGGAAGTCCACACCAGATTACAAATAACATTAAGTTTTCAACTATTTAACACAGATTTTAGACTCCATATAAATTGATCGATAGCAGCCCAGCATCTAACATCATAAAACTTGGGTGAAGATGCGGTTCAAACAAATATTCAAATCAGTAGTCAAAATTTGAGACAATTATTTGACGCATTCACTTCTATGACCCTCCAAAACACAACAAAAGAAAATCCCAACAATTATATAAGCTCCTGATGACTAACTTGGAGTCTGTTTGGCATTATATCTCAATATCAACAAGGAAAAGTTAGTGACAAGGTACCTCGTGGTTTATAGATAATGCAAAAGGAGATCAGCTGAAGAACTCTTTATTCTGCAGCTCTGCCCTAAGTGAACATCTCCAAACAAATACCTGCACTATTATACACCATTGAAGCACATGACCAGAGTCTTAATCATGAAAAATATTTTAGAGGAAGGCGACTTGACCTATATTCACAGTACTCCGACCATGCACAACGAGCTTTTCCATAGTCCCAATAACAGTCTTCATCCCTCAAAGGTCCACGCTTAGCTGTTACATGGGACTTGTAAGATTTAAAAGATATTTATTTTAGAATATAGTTTGTTGGTATCCACCTTTGGTAACAAAATTTGATTTCTTATCAGGATGAATATCATGCCACATCTCGAGCCATAACTCCCGCATCAGAACTGGCATTCTAACGATGTTTCTGTGACTTGCTGCAGAGAGACAGGTCAAACTTACTTTTTAGAACCATGAAGAACACAAAGAAAAAGAAATTTGAGTGGCTTGAATGGATCTAGACAAAAAAAATTGCGAAGAAGTTTACATCTCAAAAATAATTTACAGATATGATAACAAAGGACTGCATATTCTTTCACAAGTAACTGAAAAAGTGGATCAGTCCAAATGCCCACTATACTACTAGTATCCCGTGCACAACATTCAAATTTATTAAAAAAATAATAATAAAGTAAAATTAATCCCTAAATGGAAGAAAGCACATCACAATGCCAAATATTCTGTAAAACACACATAATTGGCAAGGTAAAGAATCTCTATCCTTGTTACTGCATACAGATGAAAACAAATCAGAAAGCTGGAACTTATTATGCCACATCTCCTGCATTGGATCTTTAGTGGTTGAACTTGTTAAGAACCATAGACCAGAGCTTGGAAGGCAATTCAGGTCTTCAAGTGGACTTTGCCAGGGTAAAGGGTACCGGTCATGAAACCGCATATGCAACGATCCATATGGGAAGCGACAAACAGTCCAAATTCTAAGAATGTTGATCAGGGAGTTCCAAAAGGTAAAGAAGCCTTAGATAGAGAGTTCAAAGAGACCAGATATAGATTTCACATTCAAATGACCTTCCCATCAGACAAACTGAAGTTTACCTCTCCAAGGTGAAAGGTAGAGACAAGGAGCTCCATACATGGATGACAAGTTAAAAGGGAATATTTACAGCAAACTGGTTAATTTTACCAACCAAGAGGCCCCAAAGTATAAAGTCATTCATTAGAAGCAACAGGATTCTACCTTTGTGAAACTTTAGCAATTGTCATTAACATGTTGAGACAGTTTTCCATTCAATCTCTGCTGATCTTTGTATGTATAAGATGGCAAGTTAATTGGTAAAGATCGAATAACAGACCTGGACACAACTTTTTAAATAGGTATGCGCAAGCACGAGAGCTTGATTCATTTTCAATTCTAAGAAATCATACCTTTCTATAAGCTTACTCCTAACTTTTAGTACCCTCTCAGCCTGAGAGAGCTAGATTGGTTGACATCCTTCAATTCTTCAACAAGCTAAGATGAGTGCCAAGTCAATTGTGAAGAATTAAAATACGCATACATCACATAATTCAGTGTTGAGTAACTAAACTTACCATTACCAAGAGCAACAAAATAGTACCCAAAGAAAACCCAGAGTATTATGAAAGTTCACGAATAACTAAAACATTATCTTCCTTAAATTCTAGACAAAAAACATGCCAAAGTTATTGACTAATCGTACTTTTGAGGTCAACATTCTTTTGTTAAGTCTACGGCAGATTATGATACTCTTACCTTTATCAAGCTCCCAAACTGCTGTCCGGCTGCCGGGAAGGCTTTCAGAATCTTCATAGTATGTTATGTACTTTACCCTAGGTGACCTTGTCATGTTGGGAATGACATCTTCCCCCAAGTGATGTTCTACATCCAGGTGCACTTGTACATCTGACCCCTCATGCTCCGACTGTAATAGAAAGGAACATATATATAAAAAAATAATAGAAAGGCAGCATCAAAGATCTCTTATTCAAAATCTAGGATGAATAAGACAGGAAAAGAACAAGATAATAAATGATTAGATAATGCTATCAAAGGACATATTGCAAGACATCCAATGGAAAAAAGTGTTGAGCAAATAACCAAGGCAAAGAAGATGCTAAAGAGTGAAAATGATCTCATGCTGGAGCTGAATATGATTAGTTGCTATAAGAGGTAAGGAAATTGTAATTTACAGCTTTGATCACCAAAAAAGAATGTGTAAATTTTAATAATTAAACAAATAACAGAAGCAATTTTGCTGTGGGTAAAGGGAAACTTTCTCAACAAGGAACGGGAATATAGGACGTCATATGTAAACCCTTTGTTTTCAACTATTGCAACAGCACATTGATTGATCATCCTGATAATGACATTGATGTATACGTTTCAGGAGTACAGCATGTCCTTAATAGAACAATAAATGAATTCAAGTACATATATTTACATAAGTATAAAAACGAAAAGCCTGCAAGAAAATCTTCAATGTAGTGAATACCGAATGTTTCCTACACGTGCACCATTTATACTACAATGGTGTGGGGTGCATTCGAGCTTTTAAAATCATCTCCAAAACCCACATTCCTCAACTGTACAAGATCTTCGAGGAGTAAGACTGGAAATATTTAAAGATTCAATAAGCAAATTACAGTATCTCGACATCATAGGTCCTTAAGGAAGACAAGGGAGCACCAACAAGCTCTATGGAAAAGGTCAGGGTGCTTCGGAGTCATTTGAAACCGATTTAGTAAAAGTTGGTTGGCTGATCAAAGAAAAGAAGAGGAAAAAGAAGCACGTTTGTTACGAATTCAATATTGCGATAGAGTAATGCATGAGAAAAAAGTGAAGTCACAAAGTAATATTCACATTCTCGAGAAATCATAAAACACAAAGCCGTTGAATAGGATTCAACTTATTATTATGTGCGCCAATGAGCTATACCTGAGGAGCTCTAGTAATGTTCACTTTTTGGCCCAGCCAAGTCTTGCACCAGGAGAGAGAATTATAAGATACCTGAAAGCAGGAACATATGTTCGTTCAAGCTAAAATGGCAGATAAAGATTTAAGAAAAAGCAGACACATCAAATACAGCATCCTTATGAATCAACTTTTCTAGAGCATACCGTCTCATCACCACTTGCTGCTCCAGGGTTCCCTTCAACATGATTCCCAGACCTACATGACATGCAATGGCATCACCATAAGAGATCTAACAAAGTTTGATGCTGGCACGTGCAGTAACATAATTACCAAAAATCACAGAAGCAGAAACTAGCTATGCATCATGTATTGACCTCTCCCATGAATTTGAAAAATTACAAATGATAAATACATTTCATAACATTAATCAATGCATTGAAAATAATATCTTCAAATTGAGAAATAAGGAAGAAGACTCTAAATTATTAATTGAAAAACATCATTTTACTTTTTCACATACATACATGATACATGTTTCTCTCCAAATTCCCAACCCACGGCCCGTCTCCCCCTGCAGCTCCTTGGGATCGCATGTAACATTGCATGTAGAAGTATTTTGTAAACAGTTTTTGTCCACCACTTCAAAGGCTGTACTGTCTCTTGGTTCTGATGGCAGTATCAGAAGTAAGATCTCACAATTCCAGCTATTTCATGTGTTCAGCTTTTTCCTATTGGTCACATACTTGACTACCACTTGTTTGAAAAGCAGGAAAATAATAGAAATTATAAACTATAATTAACACCCATGCACATACGAGTTTGTAAAATATTACCAGCATCAGGCATATTTTCTAAGTGAAATCTAGAAAAGTACTTGAGAGATGGGGATAGAGAGAACAGAGAGAGAGAGAGAGAGAGAGAGAAGCAGTGCAAGATTCTAAACCTATTATTAATAACACAATACGTTAAGTAGTGATTAAATATTTGAATTCCGATGCTGAATTTCAAGTGTATTTTAAATTAAATAATGAAAATATATCCAGAATCATGAGCACAATACCTGGAGTATAAAGATCCTTCATTTTCATATACGACATCAGTTTTAATCCAGTTGTCAGGATATGGCTTGCCACTTGGTGCAAAATAGTAACCCACCTGTTCGGCTAGATAATAAGAATCCAGAACTGCCCCATATCACTTGAAAATATATGTCGATATGGAAACCTCCCAATCAACAGAATGTTCAAACTAAACAAATAAGGTAACCTCCTAACTTAACAAATAAAACATGAGCCACTACAACTCCCTCTGTGGTAGTTTAAAAATGCAGGACATCCAGATCCAAAACTGGCACCAACCTCCTGAGGTTTCCTTGCCCTTACCCTCCCCCCCCCTCCCCCAATCTGAATTTCATTTGCAATACAGCAATTAAATATGATAACATGGAGATGATATTGATATACTCCCTCTGTCCCAAAATGAGTCACTTTTTGTTGTTGAAAAGTCAACATAAAACTTTATCAAAATGATTTTTATAAAATGTATATCATGATTTAGATTCTATTATTTTAGCCAGGGAAGAAGAATAATTAAGTTATAAATAATATTTTTTAAATTCATAATATGCAATTTTTTTATAAATCGACCAACATTAGGCAAAAAGTGACACTCATTTCGGGACAAAGAGAGTAACAAGCTAAATTAACTAGACGACAATTATCAACTAAATGCATTACTCTGTAACTGAAAGCTCAAAATCCCTTATCAACCACCAAAGATGCAAATGAAGATGCATCAAAGGTCCATTATTACGAACACTACCCACCGAATATTTAGCTGAATACAGATCTTTTGAGATCATAATAAGTCCATTCAGAGAAGCCAAGACATAGTCTGACACTAGTGCCCTCTTCTCCCTGTTCCTAGATCTGTTGGGCGTGAAAAAGGAACCAAATTGTCTGATCAATCGCCACAAAGGGAACATTCCTCCAAAAATTGGCAAATAGTACAGTTCACCACCATCAAATTTTCCACGCAAAAGAAAAGGAAAACAAAAGAAACATTTCATATTTACGATGTACAAAGATTGTAATACCACTCTCTTTCAAGTGCTTATGATGGTCTCCATTTCAAGCAAATTAACCCATACATACAAAGTTTATAACCATAATAAGCGAGCATTCACCGATTAATACTTGCTAATTTAGAGAAAGGGATTAATACAAAAACTTACGTTTCTGATTCTATTCTGCCTATTATGGTTTATGTATTTCATTTCATTTTGTAAAAGACAATTTGAAAAACATGTGAGCAAGTATGCTGCTCAACAGATAAAGAAACTATCCCAACAAGTTTTGAAGCAGAAAGGAAAGGTTGATGCCAGCAACTCCCCAAAAAAACTGTTGATGACATTGTAAAATTGCATAACTGATTTGAAAAATAAAACAGGGATCCTTCAAAACTAGGAATCAACAAGCGATTAAGGGGCAGGTTCACATGAAGAAGACAGATATACCTCAGTCTTCGAATCAATTCCATATATACAAAAGATATTCTTCAAAGGTGGTCTCTCCCAAGGTGTTAGTGGATTTAGAACTGGATCTCCGTGGTAGAACCTGAAGTATAATGTGGGAAAGTAAAATCGATATCACTCACTTGACTACGAAGTTTGGAAATCGAAGCTAGAAACAACACAAGGTATCAACTTAAAACAATTACACTTGCAGCTAGAATCCTCTTTCTTAATGCGTAGAAAGGTAATGGTATAGAGAGCTGACTTTGCTATATACTCACTTATCTAAATGGTACAAGACCTTTTTGATATCAGGATCATACTCTTCAATCGCTTTATAGAATGTCCCGTCTGCTACTTCACGAGCAGAAAAGGATAACTGAGTAGGGAAGCCACACTCCATTATGGACATGTTGGTATGTGCTTCTTCGACAAATGAGGGGTAAGCCTCAACTTCCGCTAAAACAGTTGATACATCCCATGAGTATAGTTCAGGCATTCTGCAACTATGTATCACTTATCAACTTAAAATCCATACCTCGGACAGTAGGAATTTCGATATTGATTATATTCGTTGGCCACCCAGAATAGTTTGAAGAAAATTCACGTTCCTCGCAATGAGATACATGATTATTCTTTCTGCGCACATTGGAGAAATGCTTTGTGCACGGATCCTCTGTACGGCAATACTTTGAAAATGGCAACATCCACAGCGAAGAGCCAAATGAATTGAACATCAATCGAGCTGTCCCCTGATATTTCAGTAAAACATATAACATTGAATAACATAGGTATGGAAAAGGATATAGTGCTGCAGCAATAAATCCCCAAGCATTCTCTTATAATCTAATGTCCAAGAACAAATTATTTTCTTGAGAGAGAAGAATTAACAAGGCCGGTGTGAAGGAGTCTCAAACATAAGGGAAAAACGGGGAAACGGAAACCATGACACCCACTCTCCCCCTAGAGAGAGAGAGAGAGAGGTTCCATCCCCTATAGTTACATAGCGATAATTGAAGTTGATACATGAATTTTGAATTTTAAAAGTAATAATAAAAAAAAATGTCAAGCTATGTTTGACAAGAGATACTTGTTGTAATGGATTAGCAATCAGCCAATGCATCTCAGACTGGAAAGCGTATTCAGGGTGCAATGCAAAAATATACTGTTATTTGAGCGCAAGCAATTACAGATAACTTGATAAACATAGTAGCAGAATTGAAAAATAAAGTTTAATAAGTAACCTCAGGAACAGGAAGACCAAATGTGAATCCGGAGATTGTTGCTTCAACTGTCTGAATAGAACCAAGAAATGGAGCCCCTGAAATCAAGAACATCACCACCTCTAGATAATCCATGTACCCTCAAGAAAACAAGAAAGCAGATCACAGCTTCTGGTAAAGCAAGTGTACCAACAGCAAAGTAGGCATGAATGTGCTCGTCTAACCATTGGTTATATCCTTTGGGCGCAATTTCTAGCTTCAACCACTCCAAAAAGTACCGGAAAACATTGTTACCCATTGAATGGGCAAAAACTACAGATGGACCACCACGAAGTTTAAGAGCTGTTTCAAAAGTAAGTCTGCAACAAGAAACAAAATAATGAGTATCCTTCCATGCCAAAAGAATCTCACAGGACACTAGTACAATGTGAAACGAATTAGCCAAAATGGCTTGCTGGATCTCATTTCCTTTTCTGAATACAAACTTAAATTCTTATAAGATGTAAGTAATGAATCTGCATAAACAAAGATTTATTGGAGGGAATGTTCATCCTTTACCATCCCAACTGAAAACTCCTTCGAGAAACTCTAGACGGAAGGAAATTGTGAACCAAACTTCAATGTTTTCCCAGGTATAGTTATCAATGTTATTTGGATAACTGGTCTTGGGACTTGGGAGACTATATAATCAATCAAATAAACCGACTGTAGCGAATCAGAAGCAACTGCATGAGGTATATGCAAGATGGACTAGTTTCGTTTATGAAACTAAAGGCCACATAGTTTCATGGATTAATTAAACCTCATTCAAATACTTGAACCAATGATGATAAGACTGAACATTAGAAGTTCATCAAGTAATCAGCATCATGACAATTAAGAGTTGAATTCTCGAGAATATGTAAGATGTATACAAACTTTAGCTTGTGAAAATACAAGTCCCGCTCCTCAAGCTTTGATGGTGACAACCTCCAATCATATGGAACAGCAAGGATTGCATTTGCTTCGATGCCAAACTCAATGCACCATTTTATCCATTCTTTCCACACTGATGAAAGAGGACCTATGGACCACATTCATTTTTCAGGAGGTTAATAAAATGAAGCAAGATAACAAACCAAGCATGTCAATCATCGAATTTTGCAGCTAGATAATTGTTTACCAGTTGTAGTCCCATAGAGATAAAAAACGAGGACCCAGAATATGATCCATTTTCTACAAAGAACTTCTATTTTACACAGTTTATGCATCATAACATGGTAATAACTGCTGCTAAGATGATTGATTCGAGGATATTGATGCTACATGAAGATGCACTTGCTCTGTGCCAAGACCAATCGTAAAGCAGGCTTGAGTTAATCTTGTACAATCTTCTGATATATTGGAGTACATCAAGAACCACATCGTATTGGTTCATCACATGTCAACACAACATTCGGATGTCAAAGAGATGGTGGCAGTAAAGCATGAATGGCAGACTACTCGCAGCCTGAGGCATTACAAATTTATGAGAGAAACATTAAAGAGGTGCTGTCTGGAAGGTGAGTGTTTAATGTGGTTGTATGGTTTTTGGGTTTCTTTTGTAATGATTAAAGTAAAAAGTGAGAGAGAGAGAGAGAGAGAGTGATTGTACGGTCAACAAGAGAGAAAAATCAAAAGCCACAAAACCACCCTAGTGAACAAGCACCTAGTGTCTTTGGGGTAAGAGTATGAGCTGTCAAATCTAACCAACATCAAGTTAATGTTTACTTGCAGGCAAAGAAATTCCATTACTGGGAGAGCAACGAAAACGTCCACTTTGTTTAATACCCTCTAGTTAATAATCAGTTATGTGCGTATGTTGAATTAATTGGACCCATTTCATTTAGCTAGTAATAGTGACACACATAATTAATGTGCGTAAATTATAAATCAATTTAATCTGTGTTAGTGGGAAGTTTTTCAAATTATTGGATGTTTGGATAATTAGATATAAACTGCAGGACTAAATTGGCAAAATTGAAATCTCAGTATTGTCAAATCCCCCTATCTCGCTTTGTAGTATTAGATATCTCCCCATTAAAAAGGGTAAAAAGGACAATTGGTTGAATAAAACTTTCTGTAAAGGATACAAAGCTTTCTTTTTGGGGAATCCTGAAATGGAATGGAGGATTCATTATTTTGCAATGGAGGGAATACTAATAAAAGACCAGGAGAAATATAGGTGATACTGCAACACCATTTACCTGTTATATAGCCTGGATCAAGCTCTGTGATTGCCGAAAGGCCACTATCAGGCCGGGTCCTGCACTCCGGGTGATCTGTTTGATTGTAAGGGTCAAGCATCATACACTTAAGCCAGCAATTCATAGCAGAAAGACACTGCACAATAGATGGTAGACTCATTCAATCATTCATGGAAAATATTCAATACTGAATGTAGTAAGTCATACAATCACAATCTATAGTAGAAAGTGGACAAAACAGTATTCATAACAGGCAAAAATCCTCTCAAACTAAATGGTGTGAGATGAGTGCATAATCTAGATGTAACAAGGGCTCCAATGAGGATGAGGAAACAAATGTCAATGGAAACGGATACCTGAATTAAGTAGTAGTTAAACTTAGCAAGAACACAAAGGCCCATTTTACCAACCATATCGACACTCTCATAGATTTTGAACTTCCAATAAATCATTATCACATTTCCATGATCATGCTTTGTTTTTCCAAACTAACGTCACTTTGATTCTCGTGTTTATGCTCTCTTCCCAACGTAACCAAATTATCAAAAGGCTAGACTTTGAATTCCCATCTAGATTAGAAGCTCCCATATTCATTTCAATAAGCATATGGATAGTATAATGAAGCTAAAACAATAATGTACTCATTCTTTGGGCCTGGGAATAAATGGAGAGAACAATAGCCAAACAGCAATCCAGCCTCTATTTTTTTTTTTTCATGCTATTAGTATTGCACTAGCAATTGCCATAATGGTAGTGTATTATTCTGCCTACCCTGTGTCCTAGTTTCTCTATTGATTATATTGAATATGTGCAAGCCATCTCACGTCACTTTCTCTCATGTCATCTCTTACTGTGGCTACTACTACCACAGTACAAGATGAACACAAAATGCATCTAGTTATGTGCACGTATTCCCTCAAATCTTAATTTGGCTGATATTATAGGTAACGGTCCTAACGGAACAATGTTTCAGGTTTCGGGTCTTGCATGGTGAAAACGTGAAAAAATCAGCCGAACAAAGCTACAGAAAGCACATACTATATTTAGCATCTAGCGTAAAAGGAAGGAAAATAATGAGCAGGGAACCAAATTCTGATTTTGGCACGGCATAGAGTAAGACCAGAGCATGAAACAAGTACAATTATATTGACGAAGATACAGAAGAAAGACGAAGAGGAGATAGAGAAATGAAAGAAAATAAGTGGTGGGTTACTTTGGTGGTGTCAAGCCAGACCAAATCGAGGGGGTTGAAATCGAGAGGGGAGAAGGGACAATCAAGTATAGACCAAGCTCTCAGCTGAGTAGAAGCGTATCCTGGTATTATAATGCCGGATAGCTTGGAGTGGTCCCCGGTGAACTCTCCACCATCGACGACGGTGGTGCAGTGGAGAAATGCTCCGATAAGGAGGAGGAGGAAAACGCAGACCAGGTGTTTGATAATAGTTCTCATTTGCTTACGCGCGCGCGCTAGGCTCCGCCCTGTGTGTTTTGTGTGTGAAATTGTGAGCGAGAGAGGTGTGCAACTGTGCACTGGACTTTCAGTTAAGGGGCGGACGCGGGTAGTTGGAGTTAGTAATTGAATTTGACGGGAATCTATGCTGCTACGGGACGAAACAGAAAAGCCGCCTCGCGTTGCCTTCCCGAAGGTGGGCAAATTTCAGGTACGTGTCTCGCTTTTGACTTTTCTTTCTTCTCTGATTTCCCGTTTGTGTGAAAAAAAAAAAAATTGCCCACTAGGAGATGGAAAATGTTAACTACCTCCTTGGACCGTCGTGTCTGCGGCTGCCTCCAAACCGATTTTCCACTTGATTATCACAAGATCGAACTTGCCATAAACTTCACTTTCTTCAAATATAACATATTT
>JAOWAN010000049.1:3971043-3994099 GCA_028566635.1 Lobelia cardinalis
TTAATATTTAATTTACATATTTTTTAAAAGAAGGGTTATTAAGAAAAACGGAAGAAAAAAAAGATGAAAAAGAAAAATATTTTAAAAACGAAAAAAAAGAAAAAAAAAGCGTAGCTGAAAACCCTCTTTTAAAAAACAATGTCAGTTTTTTTTAAAAAAAAAGCCCATACCCACATCTCTCTCTCTTGCCCTCACACTCACACCCCCTTTTTCCCCTACCTACCTCCGGTCTCTCTCTTCTCTTTCCTCCTCCCACACATCCTTCCTCCCCCACACACTTCCCAATAAAACACTAATCATTTGATGAAACTATTCATTTGGTGGGTTCTACTGATGTGTTTTATAGTATAGATAGTGTGAGGCTCCCCATATAAAATTCGGATTCCTCGTCCTTCTTTTTAGTTTTTCTTTTTCTTTCTTTTCTCTAACCACAAGTATACCACTCCTACAATTTTACCTGAGCCGTTTTCTTTATATCCGGCCTATCTTTCAGCTTTTTCTTATAGGGAAGGCCTTCTTTCCACCCAAATCGAAATTTCCCATCCTTTCTTTTGTTTTCTTTCTTAATTTCAGTTTATTTATTTTTTTACTCTATTTTAGTACAGATATGAAGCTCTTTCCAAAGCATTTCAAAATTCTCTGTCCCTGGCTTTTGCTTTAGCTTGCTTCGTCTCTAACTTTTGTCTTGCTCCCTCCTCCGTCCCGCTTCATGAGTTACACTTTGACTCGGCACGAAGTTTAAGAACTCGGTTGAAAACATGTAAATAATCTTTAATGCCCCTCAACATGAGACCCACATTTGTTCTTTGCAAAAAGGAAGGGTAACATTGTCAAATGTCGTGGCTTAAAAAGGAAATGTACCTCTTCAAGTGGGACAATCCAAAATGGAAAGCGTAACTCTTGAAGTGGGACGGAGGGAGTAACTTGGAACTATTTTTCCATTTGATAATTACACATTCAATAAAAGATATTTCCTAAAAATCTCACATGCATAAAATGAACTTAATAGTACCGTACTTCATTTTTTACTTACTTTTCAACCACTTAGCTTTCAAGAATCAAAGTCCAGCATAAATTGAAATGTGACTGGCACCTATGTTCCTTGAGCTTTCCATGTTTGAGAAACCTTATTTATTAATGAGAGCTTGTATGCTTCTTTGCAGTTCTTTCTTTTAGAATTTTACAAGAGCCAGTTCAGTTGTAGGGTCTCCGAGGAGATTGGAGCTTGTTTTGAGTTTCTTTCCTTTTCTTGTTTATGGGTGTTTGTGCACTTTTGGTTTTTTGAAAAATAGGATAAAGAAGGTGCAAGATGGCGTGAAAGTGGTGATGCCAAGAGAAAGTAAAATCTTGCTTTTGTGAAAACGAAGTGAATGGAAGGAAAAGGGTAAAGAGAAATAGATAAGTGGTGGAGGCGGTTAGAGAGAGAAATAGAACCATGGTTTGAATTTAATCTTTGAGTTTTAGCAGACTCAGTTCTCTCACCGTATTCTAGCAGTGCACTTGTCTGAGTAGGGCTTCAGATGCCTCTGCCGCCTGTAGATACCTCATTTTTGGACCCCTAATTCATGGTTGGGTCTTATACAATTAACTATGAATTAGCGTGCAAAAATAACATAAAATTACATAACACAATGTCACATTGCACATAATGCATTTGGACATGATCTTGAAAGGGTGTATTTTAACTAATGAAATATAACACCTTTTTTGTAGGTTTATGGAAGACATAAATTTGAAGGCCAAGCTAATCAAGGTGGTTCAAAGGGACAATTAACCAACCAAACATGTTTAAGGGGGACCAAGGCACTTTATCAGCGAAGATTATCGAAAAAATCGTGCATCATTAATACTATATTTAAAGCTTGTATACTTTATAAATGATCGCTCTCTAAAAATAATTAAAACAAAACCCTTATTTCGTAAAATACAAACGGGCTTTTAATGTCTTTATGAGCACTTTTGCATATTTAGGGGAATAACAATTGAGTCGATTGACTATAATATGAAGGGGAAAAAATGATTGTTGTCACAAACAGCTGTGCTAGGACGAAAGTGAAAAAAGTACTAATTTGGGGGGCTTGTAGTGGATAACTTTCATTTAAGGGACGCAAAAGCGTAAACTAACCGATACATCAGGGAGTGATCAATTTCGAAACTCGTCCTCTGCCTCTTTGCCTCCAATTATTTTTTTTAATAATTAAAAATAAAATCCCCAAAAGATTGGCGCACTCTTTTTGTCTGTTTAGTCTAACGATGAAATCGAAGCTCTCTCCCATAACAATGGCGGAATCTAAGATTGAATCTCCGCACTTTCCCCCCCTCGAAATCTCCCAATCATCTGTAAAATCGCATCGTCAATCGCCATGGAACCGAATTCCTCGTCGACGACGTCGAGGTTTCGATTTAGAGATCATGATGGAGGAATTGAGGACGGCGAATCGACGGACGTCGACGGTACCAGCTCAGAATCTTCCTATATCTCCAGCGACGACGGCAACGATGTTGACTCTGAGCTCGATTCCATGACCGGAAAGGTAGTATTATAGTCCTTAACTCCTTATACTCCATTAGGGCTAGGTGAATGTATGTATACCGAGCTTGCTAGATATTATTATTATTATTATTTATTTATTTATTTATTTATTTATGTAGAGGGTTTAGCATTTTGAGTATTCTTTTACATTTGGATTTGTAGTTTCTGATTCTCTTATGAAATGCTACATTATTATTTCCTTTGTTCTGTTGATAGAGCATGGTTTCTTATATTTAAATGTTAACATCATCTAACTCAAAAAAGTCTGTATTTATTCTCTTAGGTAATAAGCTCCATTATTAAAAATCACATCAAAGTATTCCGCAATAGGCTTTTTACGACTTCATAAAAGAATAAGTAAATTTATTCAAACCGTTGCTGAGATTTTCTCTTAAGTTAGTAGAAAAGATATCAAAATTGGGCTCATTGCACAAAACACAGTTTATCTGCTTATAGCAAAACCCATGACTTGGCCTTTACTCCAGTAAAATTATGCGGTTGAGGAGCTACAAATTGTTTATCTGGTCATGCATCCTTATTCAATGGCAAAACTGCATGCCTCACTCCACCCGGAGATGGTGCTTATTATGATTACCACATTATTCACAATCTCACTTTTTGTTGCCATGAGCTTGCGATTCCTCTCGACATATCCTTGTGAACTGTTATAAGTGTCAAATAGATTGAAGTACAGCCCTGCAATGAATTGTAAATTCTTTATTTGCCAATGTTAAGTAAGTGCTGTCCTCTAATAAGGCTTCTTTTGTGATTTATTACTTTTACTCTCATTGTTGTTTATCCTTTCTTCCTATTTCAAGGTTTTCCAATATTATTGAAATATGACATAAGGGGGAAATTATTACTATTAGTCTAATACCCATAATATATATTAATATAAGCAAGTTGCTTTTGGTAGAATTAGATGACGAAAAATGGAATATGGCCAGTCAAAGCAATAGCGATAAAGTTGATAGGAATAGAGTTTATAAGAAGCTTGTGTTCGTAGATGCAGGGGATGTATCTTTTATTTCCTTATGACGTTTGTTTTGCAACACTTCCAGTTCTTGCATTTCCCAGTGCCCTTGAAAATCTGTATCAGTTACTGTTCTTATCAATGCATCTTGCGCTCTTCTGCATGCTCTCCGTTACATTTTTAAGTGTCCATTATTCTATTTCGGGAAGTTTCAAAAAAGCGTGCACTTTCCTATTTGAGAACAGGACGATTTGTGTCCAAAAATTCCATTTGGACCCACTTTTCATTTGATTGTATCCACACAATTTACTTTCTTAAATATTGTGCAAATAGGTAGGAGGCACTTGAAAAGTAACAGATGGAGAAATTATTTTTGTTTTGATTTGTTATTGTTTTTTACAAGTTTACCACTGGTTTTACCTTTCTTAGTCCTTTCATTGTGGATTATGTTCGGGTCTAAGTAAAAAAGCACAAGTTGCTTTTCGTATTGCAATGTATGCTGTCTCCTTGACCATATGCAGTGGCTTCTAAAGCAAATGCTTTGGCCCCCTTTTAAATGGGTAATTCAGTTAGTCGTACCTTTATTTTCAGTTTTATATGTTTTCTCTTGTTTTGCTGGCGTAGGGCATCAAACGTCTTTGTTCGGAACTACTTGAGCTTAAGGAGGCATCCAATGTGGATTTTCAAGAAAACATCATTTCCTATTATTCATCCTTTATCAGGTATATCGTAACAATGAGTTATTTAAGTGGTTTTCTTGAGAGGCCTCTTCAAGTAGAGTTAAAAGTCTACCGCCGTATTGGAAACCCGATAAGAAGCCCAAAGAGGTTCTTTTTGGTGGTTTATAGTGCTATTCACCAGCTCGCATCTATGAGGGGTGTAAATGATCTGTTTTTCAAACTAACCTGGTTTTATTACTTGGGACAAAATCAAACTGTAGAAGGCATTTAAATTCCGAAATTGATTAGGACCAACAACAACAAAGCTTTGGTCCCAATCACTTGGGGTCAAATACATGAATGATGAATCCTTTTCCACTATTCCATGCGATCCAATGCCAAGTCACCATACAACCCACAATCTTTCTTGCCTTTCCGTATAGCCGATGTCCATGTTAAGTTTGGCTTACTCCTACCCCTAGTTTGATTAAGAATAATATCAATCACACTTCCTAATTGGAGCACTAAGCGGCCTACATTGTACATGCCCAAACCATCTTAGGTGGTTTTCTCTCATTTTCTCTACTATAGGACCGATTTTCCCAAAATAAAATAAAAATAATAGCACCAATTCATGTTATTTCTGTTTTGTTGGTTTAAAGTTATTGGCTTCAGGCCTTTTTCATCTTCCTCCGGTGAAAGGAAACTTCAACACTTCTACATAGATTGGCACATTGAAGATGGTTAGACAATTTCATGTTGGCTAATAACATGACTTACTGGAGAGGGCGGAGGCTGGGAGTAGATCTTAAGTTTATTTAAGTAGGAACTTAACATTCTGCCTGCTATGATGGGCAGACACTTATAATGGGGGTGGGTGACATTTGATTTTGATTGCAGACGTAATATCCCTGGACTCGTACATTTTCTCATCACTCATAACCAGTGCATATCCACCCTTGTAAGAACTAAATTTGTTGATTAAAGCTTCTGACCTACAATCGTTTACCGCGAGAATGTGGTTTCCAGTGTGCAAAGAAGTTCCACTATATTTTACTTGAAGGTCTAAGCCTATATTAATACGAGCACCAGCCTAGGCAGACCCAGGGCCCGATATTCATTAGTGCCAGTAACGCAGTGTGAAACGTGTAAGGACTAAGTACTACGACTTAAATCTGAGAAATAACAGTAGTGCTAGAATTCCACCAGAAAATAAGAGAGTAATTCTCAGAGAATTGTATTCATCAACGTGTCTTGTGCCCTTGGCTACCAAAGTATATATAAGTACTAGAGTTTACAGTAAAAATGAAATTCTAATCAGAACAAGAAACTACAATAAAAAGGAAATCCTAATTAGAATAGGAAAATACAATAAAAAGGGAATATGATCTGATCCTAGTGGAATTAGGAAGCATGTTCTCCTACATCAGTCTCCCCTTCTTCGAAATGGCTCATCCTCGAGATATAGTCAGGGTAAAGTGATTCATCTGAACTATACGTATACAAATCAGCAACATTAAAGGTCTTAGAAATACCCATGTGTGTTGGAAGATCTATTACATAAGCGTTGTCATTGATTTTATGAAGCACCTTGAATGGCCCATACTTCCATGGCTGCAACTTACTATAGGTACCCACCAGAAATTGCTCCGTCCGTAGGAAAACCATGAATAAATCTCCAACATCAAATACCTTTCGTCGTCGATGTTTGTCTGCTGCTGCCTTGTACTTGGCATTCGTTTGCTCGAGCTTCAGTTTCACTTCAGCCTGGACGTCACGAGCCTCATTTGCCATCCGTTCAGCAGCTACACTAGTCCGTTGCTCCTTGGGCAACCTTATCAAATCTATTGCATGCTTTGGTACTGCCCGATAAACCAAAGAGAACGGCGACATACCCGTAGCATTATGCACTGCACTTGTTATATGGAAACTCGGCCTGCGTCAGTGCGTGATCCTATTGCTTCGGTCGATCGCCACAACTACACCGAATTAAATTCCCAAGAGTATGGTTTGTCACTTCCGTTTGTCCATCTGTTTGGGGGTGCGCGGTCGTGCTTCGGTTCGTGTCGTAGCAAACATCTTCCACAGCACTATCCAGAAATGACTGAGAAATTTGACATCCCGATCAGACGTAATAGTATTCGGGACCCCATGTAGTCTCACCACCTCCCTAAAGAATAACCGAGCAATGTGAGAAGCATCCGAAGTCTTACGACATGAGATAAAATGAACCATCTTTGAAAACTTGTTAACCACAACAAAAACATAATCGACCCCTCGTTGTGGACGAGGAAGTCCCAACACAAAATCCATGGATAGATCCTCCCAAATACCTTGTGGGACTGGAAGAGGGGTGTTTAACCCAGTATTCTGCGACTGACCTTTGAACGTTTGACACACATAGCACTTGCAAACGATGTTACCCACATCACGCCGCAAATAAGGCTGTAAAACCTCTCTTCTACGCTACCGATCGTCTTATCTCTACCCAAGTGTCCGCTGAGACCACCACCGTGTAAATCTCTAATCAGTTTCTCACGTAAAGACGTTCTTGGTATACACAACTGGTTACCCCGAAATAAGAAACCCTCGCTGATATGATAATCCTCACTCGGTTGGTGCGTTGAACATTTACTCCAGATCTCACCAAAATCCTCATCGTCCACATACAAATCCTTTAAACAGTTCCACCCAACAACCTCTTCACTCAGTGTAGTCAGCAATACTGCATGTCGACTTAAAGCATCTGCCACCCGATTCGACACTCCACTCTTGTGCTTTATCACAAATGGAAACTTCTTCAAGAAATTAGTCCACCGCACATGCATATTGTCTACATTCCGCTAACTATTCAAGAATTTCTAGGCTTGATGATCTGTATACAACACGAACTCCCGTTGAATTAAGTAAGGCTCCCATTGTTTTAGGGCTCGAACCACATCATAAAACTCCTGATCATAAGTGCTCCACTTCCTGCGTGTGTCATTCAGTTTCTCGCTGAAGAAGGCTATTGGTTGCCTTTGTTGTGACAGCACCGCTCCAATACCAGCCCCGCTGGCATCACACTCCACTTCGAAGACCTTCTCAAAACTGGGTAGGGCTAAAACTGGTGCGGTGCTCAGCTTGTCCTTAATTACTGAAAAGCTCCGTTCCGCTTCATCTCCCCACTGAAACTTACCTTTCTTCATGCACTCAGTGATAGGGGCATAATAGTGCTGAAATCTCGTATGAATCGTCGATAGAACGTCGCCAATCCATGAAAACTTCGAATCTCCGACACTGTCTTTGGTGTAGGCCAATCCCTAATTGCTTTCACCTTCTCTTCATCCGCTTGAACGCCCTCTGACCCAACAGCAAACCCCAAGAATACTAGTTTGTTGGTCATGAAATTGCACTTTTTAAGATTTATGAACAATTCGTTCTCTTGCAGGACACTCAACACTTGGCGCAAGTGATCCAATTGCTCATCCTCATTTTTGCTATTAATCAGAATATCATCAAAATACACAACGCAACCACAAATTTGCCTGAAAAAGGGCGCAATAGCTGGTTCATCACCCGCATGAAAGTACTAGGCGCGTTCGACAGTCCAAACGGAATCATCGACTACTCGTATAACCCATCCTTCGTTTTGAAGGCTGTCTTCCACTCATCCCCCTGTCTAATACGAATCTGATGATAATCGCTACGTAGATCAACTTTTGAAAACAACATCGAACCCTCTAGCATGTCCAGCATATCGTCAAATCGAGGAATAGGAAATCGGTACTTGACGGTTAGCCGGTTTATAGCTCGGCTATCGACACACATTCTCCAACTACCATCCTTTTTCTTTACTAATAAAACCGGAACTGCACAGGGACTCATACTCTCCCTAATAAACCCTTTCTTGTAACAATTCTTCCACCTTCTCCCAAAGAATTTCAGATTCTTGCGGACTCATAACGATAGTGTGGTAGGTTAGGAAGGCTCGCACCCGGTACTAGGTCAATGTTGTGTTGTATGTCCCTCATTGGTGGTAGAATGTTTGGAAACTCGTCGGGCACCAATTTGCTGAATTCTGCAATCAAAGGTTGTCCGTGAACGGGAATATCTATTGTTGGTTTCACCTTTTCTTCCTTCTCAATTCCCAATACCCCTTAGGCAGTCTTCATGGCATCCACAAACTCTCCTTTTGTGCGAGCAAGTATAAAGACTGATTTCTCTAATGTCTTAGCGGTATCCGCACTATTACCCACCTGACCATTCGTGCGCCCCGTGGTGGGTAGCATAATGATCTTGCGCCCACCCCACACAAACATGCACGAATTATCACTTCCCCTATAAGTGACATGAACATAAAACTGCCATGGTCGGCCCAATAACACATGGCTTGCGTCCATGTCAATTACATCACACAACACTTCGCAGATATAATGCTTACCAATCGATAAGGGCACACGACAAACTTCTGTTACTTTAGCTGTTGGCCCCTTTTGAACCCACCCAAACGTGTAAGGGAAAGGGTGTTTCTCTACCGGTAACTTCAGGTCACTCACCTTCTTATTAACCGAACACTGAGAACGGAACGGAATATACTGTTACGCTGATTTAATTGCTTTGTCGTGCACACGATCCGTTGAACCACACAGCTAACCCGTTCTCCTTCTTCTCGGACATACTCAGCCTCTTCATACTCTCCTTCTCCTTCAGAACCGCCATCCTCGCCATCATCATCTCCTTCTACCTCGTCTGCTAAATTTACCGGTCTGCGTTCAGGACATACATTGGAGCGATGGCCAGGTTTTCCACACCTGTAGCAATTTCCCGAAGCAGGTTTTGTGTAAGGTTTAGAGTTAGGTCATGCTTGACTTTGACTACCTGACCCACCTGCATGGACAGTTTGGGCATTACCTCTACTATAATTCTACTGGATTCGCGACTGGGTTGTGTTACTCTGTACCGCCTTCCCCTTATCCTCAGATGGCTGCACAATCTCTGTTTGATTTTTCTGGTAGTAAGTCGAACTGGTGCTTCACTTCTCTAATGCCTCCGCCTTGAAAGCCCTATTTTGTGCTTCTTCAACAGTATACACCACTTGCAAGCCTATCTTATCGCGAATTGACGGTTTCAATCCATTAAGATAACGCGATACCTGCTGACTTTCTGACTCTCTCAAGTTATTTCCATCGGCTAACCTTAGAAACTCAGCCGTGTAATCATGAACTGATCCATTGCCCTGCGCAGTTATGATACAATTGGAACAGATGTTGTTCGTAGTCCGGGGGTAGAAAACGATCCATCATCATTTGTTTCATCCTCCACTACTGTATTGGGCCCCTTCCTTGTCTTGCCCTTGTTCTTTGCAACTGATCCCACCATACACCAGCCCCACTTTTCAACTGATAAGCCACTAGTTTCACCATCTTACTAGGCTGAATTTCCATCAAATCAAAGAACCTTTCCACCTCAGATATCCAATCAAGGAATTCTTCTATGTGAAGATTCACATTGAAAGAAGGTATCTCTCCCTTCATGCGGTACCCATCACGATTCCTTTGCCTCCGAACAGGCTGATCTGCATCTGCATCGAACTCGTAACCATCGCTTGCCTCTGATTCATCGTCACTGTCATATTGACGAGGAGGAGGTTCACAACGGTCATTCCTAACAGGCGGTCCTCGGGCTACACCTCTGGCATGCTCCCTGTCATCTTCAAGTCTCCTGCTTCTATCGTTCAAGTTGAGTCTACCAAGCGTCGCTTGAATCTGGCGCAGTTGTTCTTGCATCTGGTGCTGCTGCTCATCAAACCGCACTTGTATCCCCTCGAACGCTGTCCACAGTGCCTCAACCCTGCGATCACCGTCATCAGGGTTGTTGTTCCCTCCTACGTTATTCGCCATTGAACAAGGCCAACTCCTCGCTCTGATACCAACTAACGCAGCGTGAAATGTGTAAGGACTAAGTACTATGGCTTAAATCCGAGAAATAACAGTAGTGCTGGAATTCCACCAGAAAATAAGAGAGTAATTCTCAGAGAATTGTATTAATCAACGTGTCTTGTGCCCTTAGGCTACCAAAGTATATATATATAAGTACTAGAGTTTACAATAAAAAGGAAATCCTAATCAGAACAAGAAAATACAATAAAAAGGAAATCCTAATTAGAATAGGAAAATATAATATAAAGGAAATCCTAATTAGAATAGGAAAATACAATAAAAAGGGAATATGATCTGATCCTAGTGGAATTAGGAAGCCTGTTCTCCTACATCAGCCAGCTGTCTGAATATCACTCACCCTGTTAGGGATTAGTGTTTAGGGAGCAATGAGACAACTGTTCCAGGAAGCCACAGTTTTTTGAATTTGAACATAATTATTCTGATTGAGGAGTTCCTTGTGTTTCCAGACTGGCTTGGGGCCTAGGATTGCTTTCAAGTGGTAGTTTCAGACCTTCAGGCTTACTCCTGTGAGAGCTACATAACGACAGTTCTCTATCTGCCTGCACCGGCCCCCTCATTTTTTGAGGTTGTAAGCTACTTGCATGTTAGATATTTTCTTGGAAAGACATGTTTTAACAAGTACTTTACAATCCAAGATGGCCTTTAGTTCCATAGCTAGCTATTATTGTTTCGGGTACCAGGAGGGGCAAAGCAAAGGATTAATCATGTAATATACCAGAGACAATGGTTTTCCTGAACTTGGTACTGTCTTCTATTACTCTGCTGTCTGTGAGACAAACATTGTTTGTTTATCATAATCTGTTGGTTGAACATGAAACGTGCAAAGTGATTGCCTTTTTCATCACTTAACTCCAGTCATTCAAGATGACCCTGGGGCTCTCCATAAAGTGAATCTAATAGAGATATGACTGAAAGGGGTTTATCAACCCAATTCCCTTTTTTGAACATGGACAGTAGCTCCAAATCCATTCATCCTGCAGCCTGCTATTCCTTCTTCAAGTTTTTACTACCAAGTAGAATTTGACATTGTCATCATGTTTGCAGGATTTTCGAAGAAGTGGGTATTATGGAGAATGAAGTTTTAGAACTGAAGCATTATGTTACAGCACAGAAAAATCTAGTCAATGACCTCATAGCTGGTATTGATCAACAAATTCTATCAGAGGAGACAGTTGACTTAGATTCTGAAGAGCCTTTAACAGATGGACCTCGCACAAGCATATTAGATAATCATACTGATGATGTTTCAGATCTCCTGGACGTTCTTCTGTCAGAGCAAAGGATAGATGAAGCTCTTCTAATTTTTGAGATGGAAGCTGAAACATCTCAAAGCATGCAGTTGCAAAAAGATCCTTTGCAAGATGTCTGGATATCTTCTAAATCTGCATTATCAGAAAGGAAGGTCATGCTCATCAATCAGCTGAAACTAATGGCTGAGAACCCCCGGGTGTCTGCAGCAGAACTGCAAAAGGCATTAGTTGGACTTTGCAGACTTGGTGTCGATCATCTTGCAACTCCATTATTACTTAAGTATTACCACTCTCGGATTGCATGTGGGATACATGATTTGCATTACTCAAAGACATCTCCACAAGGCACACTCATTCGTGATGTAGCAAAATTTGTATTTTCTATGATCTCTCAAGCAGCAAGGAGTTATGTGGTCTTATATGGAGAAACTTCTCAGTATGCTTCAGAACTCGAGCATTGGGCATGTGAAGAAACAGAAGTTTTTGCTTTGTGTTTCAACAAATACGTAAAATCAATTTCAGAAATAAGTGGTAGATTGTCCACTGCAGTTGAAGCTGTGCACTTTGCAGTGTCATATTGCTCTCTTTTAGAAACTCAGAGAATAGTTCTGCGACCATGCTTAATAAGACATATCCTTCCTTGCATGGAAGAGGTCCTGCAGGTCCACATTGATCACTTTCAGAAAGTCATACGTATCTTCACATCAATGGATACTTGGGTTGTGGACCGATATCTTGCATCAGGAATTTTGAGTGAAGGGAGCTCTCCCATATATGTTGAGCAACAATCAGAATATTTCTTTCTCACTAACAGCGGCCGGAAATTTGTAACACTATTTCAGGTATATTCAATGCTACGCTTGATAGAACTAAGATGTGGTTATACATTACTGTCGTCAAGCATGCTTGGTTCAAGTGATTCTTCAATGGCATCCCATTCCATGGTCTGTGATTACTTTTCATTTTGTTACAGCATGTTTGGCAGTATCTAAGCATGTACTGCTGCTGCCAAGTTCTTGACTTGTGAATTTGCTCTTTAGGAACTTCATTAGATGAAAACATTTTCATTAGGTGAAACAATCAACACTCTTTTATTGTGCTTGTTAGCTGCAGTAATGTTTCATTTTCTGCTTCGATTCTCTCCACTCTTACTTTTCCTTTCTTCTCATGGCGAAAGTGAGTACCATGCATTTAATCGAAACTAATGAAATCAAGTAACACAGATATGTGCAAAATAAAACAACCTATTTCAAACAAGCTGTCAGTCATATCACATGTTGATGGTTGGTGTTTTTTTTCCTCAATCTGAATGTACGATTGAGTACGAATGCTGCTCTTCATTCATAATATTATAGTGTGTTCACTTCGCAACACGATTCAACATGGACTGCTCAACTTCAGCATTGACATACCTTATTAATAAAGGCAGTCATGTGATTGATTATACTTTTTTCCTAGCTTCACTTGCTCCTATATCTCACTCTTTAAAAGTTTCCAGGCTATCACCGAAGACATATCATCTTTAGCTTCTATCGAGTTGGAGGGCTTAATCCTCAAAGGGCTCATGGACCTATTTTTGGAGTACACTATCATGCTTGAAAGAGCTCTCGCCAAAGAAACAACTAATCTAGAAAATAGTGGGTCAAGAATCCATTTGGCAGAGTCACTGGAACAACAAGTTTCTATTATTGCCAATTTTTCAACGCTTGTACACTTCATCTCCAGCATAATCAGAAATGTATTTAAGGAAACAAACAATTTGAAGTTTGAAATAGATAGTTACATGCTAACCATTCAAGACACTTGCAGTCGACTAAGGACTCATTTCTGCAATCAATTTATACAAGAGATGATGCTAGTTGAAGATCACCAAAGAACTTATCCAGCAAGTTTTGTTGGGGAAGGGGGGGAATCGAGCATGCTTCAGGATTTGATGCCTTCAGCTCCTTATCAGGTAAGCAATATAACTTTTGCAGAAAGTTCAATACAATTCTTCCGATGCCTTTTGTTGAAATGCACTACTTGCAACTTGGACGTGATTCACTCTTGTGAAACATATTATGATCGTTCACAAGTTTTGGATTGTCATCGCAGCATATCATGTCAGTGTTTTATGTAGTGGAAGTTTATTCCTCGGCAATTGTGTTCAATAGTTGGTGATACTGATCACTGATTATTACGGGAAGACTGTTCCTTCATTTCCATGCCTGCTCATAATGCAGATGTTCGTAGATCCTTCATTGGTTTCTACATACCAGTCGATGATCCATGCTTGTTTGTTCCTTATCATTTCATGTACTTTTTACTCGTAGCTGACAGGCGACCGCAGACGCATTATTAATTACTCCGCTGATCTTTTTGGTGTCAGGCAGAGGTTTTCTAAGA
Source organism: Lobelia cardinalis (assembly GCA_028566635.1). Classification (NCBI taxonomy): domain Eukaryota; kingdom Viridiplantae; phylum Streptophyta; class Magnoliopsida; order Asterales; family Campanulaceae; genus Lobelia; species Lobelia cardinalis. Next base: position 3,984,786 of record JAOWAN010000049.1, read on the forward strand.
AAATATCCTCTCAACTGCTATGGCTTACTTAGTCTAGCTATCTACCACTTTTTCTTATAGGACCAAAGTCCAACAGTACTCGATCAGAAACTTTTAAAACGTTACTGTGCTTGTGGTATTGCGTTGGTTTTGAGCATAAGCTCAATTATAGATGGCTGACTACTTAATCAATTGTTTTCACCACTGCCAGCCACTCTTCGCGAATTCATTACATTTTTAGCAAGGTCCATCCATTTCTCATTAGTTAAGCTATGCCTTTTTTTATGCCAGAATGGTAATATTGCTGAGAAATGCTGAGTGGCTGGTACCAAGTCATCGACACCATGTATCTCCTTTAATCACGATCTTCTTCATTTGCCTACCTGTACTCATCCTTGGAGCTCTAAGAGTAGGATTAGTGACTGGAGAATGATTAAGGTTGTCTCATGCTTTTTATTTTATTTTATAAGGATAAGTGGATTAAATGAAAATAGATGGGGAGCTATGTCATTTATCGTGACTAATTGTTTGGGACCTGACACACAGACTCTTTAGGCAAGACAGCAAATCTCTCTGTATCTCTCTCTCTCTCTCTCTCTCTCTCTCTCTCTCTCTCATATGTTCAGTCTTGTAAGACTTGATATTTAGTGTATTTCCACAATGTATCAGCTTGATCTGGAATCAGTATTGGTAGTTTGTTAGTTTCGCTATTTAGGACTTATATAAGAAGAATGAGAAAAACTGAAAGGTCGTTATCATCACCTGATTGTATCTTTGACTTCTTGAAAATTTAATGTTCTCTGCTGGCTTTCTGTTTCGGTTTGAATTTTTTTATACTCAGGTACTATTTTTGAAACTAAGGAAAGTAGAAAATCTTGCTGATGACAACGTTGTTGAAGGGGACTGGTTGATGGGTCTACTGACGGAGTTGATTGAGTCCATATTTGATTGGATTTCTACTAATGATGAAATCTGGATGATTTCTCGCGAGGATTTAGTTGAACACCAAGATGGCAAACTCATGCAGGTAATGTCCTTTTGTTTATACAAGTGCTGGATCAGATTCAAGGGGGTTAATCTTCACATAGGTCTTCCTCACCTTGCTAGACTAATTGGCACTTGTTTGATTAAGTTTGTGTCCCGTTCGATTTATGGTTGGCTTCCAGACTTGCATAGCTGATTATAAGAAGTCTCACATGCTTTCAACTCATTCCAATGTAGCTGTTTATGCATCATAGCTCAGTTTTTGCAATGATGTGCTGTCCTTTAGCCAACATACATACCAGACTTCATTCTAGATCCCCTACTGAAAACAATATCATTGTTGCAGACTTGCAGTATTGAACTTCAAACATTCAACATTGTTTTTGGCATGTTCTAAGCTTGTTTCTTTTCTATATTGGCACTAGAAATATGTTGTGGAGGGGAAAAACCGAGTTCAGTTGTATTAGCTCTAGAAGGACATGGAAGATTTATCAAATGGTGGTTCCTTTCGTACCCACAAAAAAAAATAGTCCTATCGTACACATCACACTTCTTTGCGATGTAGCTTTTCATGCTTGTAATATTTCTAAATTACACAAAAGTTTATCCTTTTATGGAGCCGCTACTTTATTTTTTTTTTAAAGAAAAGGAAAGTGAGACAATCTTTTTGGGAGGGAGTGCTTAATTTTAAATCTTGGTATAACTTTCTTCAAAGTAGATGGCGTTTATCATAGGGCTTAGAGGCCATTTGGCTTGTCCTCTTGGGTGTTCCAGATTAAAGCATGATCATAAAATCTCATTTTTCATGTAGCTGTTTTGTTCAAAATGTAGTATTTCACTATTAAAGACTACATCCAAGAATTGAACGAAATTCAAGAAATACTGTTAGGATCATTGCCCGGCGAACAAATATATGGGACTTTGAATTATGGCAGCATCTCACAAGACTTCAAGCACGAACTTATGCAGTTATGCGGCGCAAACCAAATAGCTTCTTCCTTTCAACGGAAGTTGAATAAGATGGAAATGCTTCAACTACTTATTTGCTTTATTTAATTCTCTTTACCTCATGCTAACATATGTGCTGAAGTTGTTACTATATCTTTTGTGTTTTGTGCAACAGTTTTGTCTTGACATGCGATTTCTGGTTGAAATAGCGAGGAGCGGAGAATTCTTGACAAGCAGCATGATCAATGCCTCTCAGGACCTTGTATCTCGCATGAAATTAGCCTTTGTTTCTTCTGGGTTAGATCTTAATAGGTATGTCCGTAGTTTGCTTTGTCGTTTACTGACTACTATATGTTTGTCTAGTTTCTGCTCGTTTTGGTGTCACTGAAACTTATTGTCTCCACATTTCAAATGTTTTCATGTTTTTTAAGCCGTCTGTTACTCTGTTTTATGTCAAGCGAATTTGTAAAAAAGAATCTCTCAGGTCTATGAACACCACCCATGTGTTCAATGCGATTAGCGAGATTGGGTCTCCGCCTCTCCCTCTGTCTTCTCTCCTTTTCTCTAAAAACATCAATGAAGTTGCTACCCTAATAATCAAATTTGCCCTGCAATCCATCGACTTCACTGTTGCTTTTATTTTACTTCAGATATGTGATAGACGATGCACAGGCCACAAATGCTGCCATAAAAAGCCTTCAAAAGCTCAAGGATGCAGATGAAACGACTTCATTTTCTGATGAGACCTGTGATGATCTTGAAGATGCAATAGACCATTACTCAACCCATTCGACAAGTGACTCTGTTGAATATGACGAGACAGCCAAAAATTCTGTTAATATCGATGAGTTAATAGTTGCCTTCAGTAATGGAGGAGATGTTTCGAAACTCGAAGCAGATCCTCAGGAAGGCTTTGTTGATCTTGGAGAGGACTCACCGAATAATAATAGGGCAGTGGAAGAAATGGAAGCAGACAATGGAAGTAGAGGGGGAAGTTGAATTCAAGATCCAAGCCGAATTACAGGAAAATGGAATTGATATGAAAAAAACCTTTCATGAAAGTGTTTCAAAGTCTATTGTCGAATAGAGAACCCTGCCATCACTTTTTCATAACTTTAGACAGGCTTTGAGGATAGCTATTCTTGAGAAAGAACATTCAATAAAGCCTCAGGGCTGCAAGTACCAGTAACAGCAGCGCAGAAATGATGCGTGTAGAGCAGGTTGTATCCCATTCTTGTAATGTTTGTGTTAGGATCAGAAGGGTTTTGAAGAAGAGTTTTAACAAAGGATAGTGTGCAGAAATTTTTATAGGATAATGGAGGGAAGACGATGATTGTGTATTTTTCAGGTCACTGCTTTCGGCATATATTACATGTCTATTTATACTTATACTTAGGAACATTTTAGAACATAATTTCATGTACTAAAAGTAATATTTATTAATTTGTTGTTGTAAAGTAATATTTTTTCTTATTGTAATGTAATGTAATATTTTTTAATATAATATTTTAATATTATTTAATTTATTGTAATGTAATGTCTTTATATAATTAAGTACAAAAAATAAATATATTACTTTAAAAATAATTATATAATTAATATACATCTAAATAATAATAGTATAAAACAAATTTTAATGTTGAAATGGAAAGTTACAAATTTGAAGGGCTAAAATGCAAAATATATATATATAGGAAAATGATCAAATACAAACTATAAATATTGTACAAACTGTTGTATTTTAGGATTTTTTTTGTTGTATATTCGTTAATTTTATTGTATCTTAATTTTGTTTGTTGTATCTTAATAAGACCCCGTTGTATGTTATTACGTTTTTGTTGTATCTTTACATCTTAGTTAGTTTGTTGTATATTTACGAATATGTTGTATCTTAGTATATTTTTGTTGTATCTTAATTGATTTTATTAAAAAAAAAATTGTGTTTGATCTTTATTTTACAAAACATAGACATTTAACTAACATACAACAAAAATGTACTAAGATACAACTAGTTCGTACGATTTGTACGAAAAAGTGGTTTGTAGTGGAATAAGCCTATATATATATATATATATAGAGAGAGAGAGAGAGAGTAGGATTTGCTGAGCACTATTTTTAGTGCTGAACAATATACTGTAGCAGGGAATACAGTTGGATTGGAGATGGCCTAAGAGATACACAAACTTAGCTAATTCATGAATTAGACCGATTCATGAATAACCTTTGGTATTCTAAGATACATTAGCATATTAATCAACATACTCCCCCTTTACGTTCTGCCACAACACCAAGAAACTCCCTTAATTGCTGAATTTTTTCTTTGGGAAGTGCATTTGTGAGAATATTTGTGATTGTGATAAACTGGATTTTTCGCTATTGCTATTGTGCATTTGCCGTCACAAAAGATTGTAGTAGCTTTCTTTTAAATCTCCCCAACATCTTCTACTATTCTTTGCAGCCATATAACTTGGGAAGTAGCTATAGCAGTTGACACATATTTAGCTTCTCTAATGGATTGAGCAACATATTGTTGTTTTTTTGAGGATCAAGAAAATATGCCCGAACTATGAGAAAATGCATAGCTAGAGGTGCTCTTTATATCTTCAACACAATCTCCCCAGCCACTGTCACAATAGCCATGCAATTCGAGACATGAATTATTTTCGTACTTGATGCCAAAATCTGTAAAACCTTTAATATATCTCAACACACTTTTTGCTTCCCCATAATGATTTTGATTTGGATCATTCAAAAAATCTCGACAGCAAACTTGCAGCAAACATTATATCTAATCTTGTAGTTGCTAGGTACAACAAATTCCCATCGAAACTTTTATAAAGAATGGCATCAACCTTTTTTGCACCAACATTAATTTTCAACAACTTAATTCTCATTCACATGGAGAGGTGTTGTGGTAGGATTGCAATAATCCATCCCAAATTTTGTCAAAATATTTTTAGCATATATATATATATATATATATATATTTGACAAACAAACACACCATCTTCATTTTGATTCATCTCTATGCAAGAAAATGATGCAGAAAATCCATATCAGTCATCTCACATCTCTTTATCATATCCTTCTTGAACTCGAGAATTATTTTCTCATCATGACCGGTGAAAGCAAATCATCGACATAAAGAGCAACAATGAAAAAATAGTTACCTTGACTTTTCACGTACAAGGTTGGTTCACTTTTACTCTTTTGAAACACTTTTTGAGCAAAATAAGTGTCAATATTGTTGTACCAGCACGAGGTACTTGTTTTCAATCCATATGATGTCTTCTTTAACTTGTACACCTTGTTTTCTTTGCTTTCTTGTATGAAACGTTGGGACTTCTCCGCATAGATCTCTTTCTCCAATTTTTCATTCAAAAATGTTGATTTGACATTCAACTGATACAATTTTCATGACTTTTGAGCTGCTATAGATATAAGAACTCGAATTGTATCAAGTCTTGCTATCGGTGCAAATGTTTCACTGAAGCAAGTACGGGACGTGAATAGCCTTTTGCAACCGAACTTGCTTTTATTTTCTTGACATAGCCATCTAGATTCAGCTTCACTTTGAAAACTCATTTTAGTCCGATGATCTCCTTGTTTTTTGACTTGACAACTAGCTCCCATGTTTTGTTCTTCTTAATGGCATGTATATCTTCATTCATTGCATTTCTCTAATCATCATCTTTGTATGCTTCTTCAAACGATTCAGGTTCCAAGACATAGAATTTGCATCTTGCATAAACCCGATCCGAACTCCTGATTTTTCTTGTAGTTGAGTTGGGACTACTAGGAGGAGTTTGCTGTTCGATTGGCTGTTCAGTTGGTTGTTCATCTTCTTCGCCATTTTCTTTTTCAAAAATCGATTCATCATCATCTACAAGAGCGACAACCATTTCTACCTTTTTGTTCTTCTAATTCCAATAAGCCTTCTCATCAAACAACATATCACGGCTAATTAAAACTTTATTCTCTTTCAAGCCTCTATACTCGATACCCTTTTGATATGCTGCTATACCCAATAAAAATGCATCTTTCACTTGCTTCATCCAGCTTTCTTTTTGAAAATTGAGAGTAGCAAATGCACCCAAATAATACTTTCAAGTGTCATAACGAAGGCTTCCTTGCGCTCCATACTTCCAATGATGTTTTGTTGTGAAAAGCTTTTGTTAGACTTCTATTGAATAAATAAACAGTTGTATTTACAGCTTTACCTCCAAAAAGTCTTTGGCAATCCCTTCTCATGAAGCATTGCTTTTCCCATTTCAATCAACATTTGATTTTTCAATTCATTTACTCCATTTTGTTGAGGAGTAGTATAAGTGTATAACGAACAGTGAGATGCCTATCAATGACTTCATATCACAAAACTTATCAAATTCGTTGTTATAGTATTCTTTGCATCTGTCACGTCTAAGAAATTTAATAACATGCCCACTTTACTTTTTAAAAAGAGCTTTAAACTTCTTTAAAATGACAAATACTTCAGAAGTTTGGTTCATGAAATAAACTCAAGTCATGCGAGTATAGTCATCAATAAAGAGAATAAAGTACCTATTGGCATGTGTTGAATTTTTCATAGGACCACAAACATCGGTACGGATCAGCTCCAGTTTCTTCATCATGTACTAGCTCTTGGAAAAGATTGACGATGATGCTTCCCAAGTGCGCATCCTTCACAAACTTCATGAATCTCTTTAATCTTCGGAGGACCTTGAACCATGTTCTTTTGCTGCAACAACTTGAGACTGTGAAAATTCAAATTCCATAGCCTTTTATGCCGCAGCCACGATTCATCAGGAATGTGAACATTCATAGCCATATTCGCAGTACACTTGAAGACAAGTAAAAAGCTTCGATTTATCTCCATGTTGATAGAAATCACCAGCTGTTGTAGACCATTTTTATTATAAATCTTGCAGCAATTATCCTTGAAACTCAATGCGTATCCATGCTCTACGAGCTATTTAACACTCAATAAATTTTGATCCAACTCGGGAACAAGCAAGACATCATGAATGTACTTTACCCCCTTCTTCATTTGCATACAAATTGTTCCCTTTCCTTGAGCCTTAGCCAATGCACCATTTTTCATCTTTACTTGGAAATCTATGTAAGTATCCATAGCCACAAAAATTGACTTATCTCCTATCATGTGATTGCTACAATCGCTGTTCACATATCACACATCATTCTTGTACTCGGTTGCACTTTTACAAGCATAAAATATGTTCCCTTCACTTTCTTTTTCCTCCAAAAAGTGAGTTGCTTGCTGAGTTTTTGCTCTACAATTCTTATGCACATGACCAAATCTTTGGCAATGATTGCACTTTGATTTGACTTCGAACCAACAATTTCTTGAGTAAAGACCTGCTTTTCCATAAGTATGATAACTTTGGAAATTTTCAGAACTTTCTTCGGTACCAAAATTATGTCTTCCTCTTCCTCGATTGCCTCGGCATCTTTCTCTACCATTTCTTCCAACTCTGAATGACTCTGCCCTTTGCTGATTACAATTTTCAGTGACTCTTTCGAAGTTCTTTGGACCCAAATTCATCTTGAATTGAAAAGCACAGTCAACAGATTTTTCAGAGTATCTTTCTAACCTCTTTTCATGAGCCTTCAGAGAACTCATCAAGTCTTCAACAGTTAAAGCTGAAATATCTTTAGTTTCTTCAATAATAGACACCATAGCATCAACATTAGGAAGCAAACTAACAAGAATTTTTTCAATAATTATACTATTTTGAATTACTTCCTCAAATCTTCTCATTTGATTAATAATATCATCACCCTAGTTTAATAATTTTTAATAGTTTCAGCTTCTTTCATTTCAAGTACTCCAATTTTCTCCTAAATGTTTGAAGATTGACATTTTTTACATTCAAATCGTCTTGGAATATTTTTGAAGAATCTCTCATGCTTGCGTTGCTATGGTTGCTCTCGTAATTCTTGAAAACAACTTCGAGTAGACACCTTGTTGAAGACACGAGAGAGCCTTGGAATCCTTTTTCCGATGCTCCTTCAAGCTATTCTTTTCTGGGTAATTCAACGCCGTCAGATTTGCTCGTTTTTCAAAGCCGTCTCCAATGATAAGCATCTTGAGATGAACATTATTCTCATCTTCACAACGTTTGATCATAATGTTCACTAGAAAATACTGGAATATGAGTAGCATCACTTAAGTTAGACATCTTCAATCTTTTCCTCAAAACAACACGTCTCTAATACTACTTGTTAGGATTGAAAGATTTTAGAGAAGAGTTTTAGGAAGGATAGTGTGTAGAATTTTCAATGGATAATGAAGAAAAGACAATAATGATTTTTGTATTTTTCAACTCACTATTTTTAGCTTACATTACATATCTATTGATATTAGATTTAGGAGCATTATATAACATAGATTCATGCAATAAGAAACACATAAACTTAACTAATTCATGAACTAAATTAATTAATAAATAACTTTTATTATTTCAAGATACATTAGCACATTAATTAACAGGTTGAACCACTCAATAAAACTGAACTAAGGTTGTATGACCCACTGACCATGTTTTTTTGGCTATAGTAATTTTGCTATTTTCATGTAAATTGAAATGACATCGGTATTTAGTGGTGTTAGTGATCAAGGGAAAACTGAAATTTGATATATGTGTGTACATTTAACACCCCTCTCAAGCATCATTTAATTTTTCTCTTGATTATGTTCGTTGTCAGTTACATACTGAATTTAGCGTATACTTGGAAAGTTGGAATTTGATTTTTGGGTTTAATTTTGTAATTATTATACTTTAGCGAGAGAAAAAGAGCACAAGAAATTACCAAATTTTATTTAAGAGACCGTTAGTTCGTTGAAAATTTTATGAAGGAATGAAATGGTCAAAAGAAATGGAATGGAATTCATTTCCTAAGAAATTGGAATTGAATTGAAATTAGTCAACTCTTGCGTTTAGTTTGCAAGGAATGAAATGAAATTATTATTTTATTCCTTAATAATTCATATTTGGTTTGAAAATACATTAATAGAAATAAAATGAAAATACAGTACAATGTCTAAATTACATTTTATTCACTTTATATATAACAATATAAGTAACAAAAAATATTATAATATAATTACCTATATTAATATGCTTATTATAATTTAATATATTTGAAATTATAATAACAATTAAAATTATTTATGATTGTTATAATTTTAATAATAATATAATTATATGTTATATTATAATATAATATAAATATTTATTACAATATTTATTATAACATAATTTAAATATTTATTATAATTACTAATATATTAACTATTTATTATAATATAATTATTTATTATAATATACTATAATTATTTTTTATATAATAATTATTTTTTATAATATAATTATTCATTATAA
>JAOWAN010000049.1:4103157-4120756 GCA_028566635.1 Lobelia cardinalis
TGGAGCTAAAGCTTAGCCCAGAGCTTGTGATAGCTATAAAGCTATCAGCTCTGTGCTAAAGGGAGTTCCTGCGATTTGTTAGAATAGAATAGAGAGACGTTTAAGATAATTATCAATCTTACTGTATATATATTACTAAGCTAATCATGTATGTATATAAGGGTATGACAGATCTAAGCTTAGTAAAAGTTTGGGATGGACTTAAGCAAATTATAGAGTTTGATCAACAATGGCCCTTTTGGCAACAAAAAAATTACTTCAAGGCTTAAGTCGCAATAAGTCAAACGTGGGGGTCTTCTTGGCCTTTTTACGGAAATATTGGGGCTTGAAATGCAAAAAACCCTTTTATAAATGCGCAATTGAAGAATTGTTCTCTTTGCCTAGCATGGGAACATAATAGAGTTTCTTTCAAGAGTCATCTTCCTTTTAGAAAGCAAAGTTTACTTGATCTTGTGTACACTGATGTGTGTGGTCCAATTAAAACTCAAACTCTTGGTCGTTCTCTTTATTTTGTGACATTTATTGATGATCACTAGAAAATTATGGGTTTATATCTTGCGGACCAAGTATCAAGTATTGGATGTGTTCGAAGAGTTTCATGCTTCTGTTGAGAGAGAAACTCGGGAGAAAGTTGAAATGCATTCGAACTGATAATGGAGGTATATATTTAAGTCCAATTTGATATGCACTGCAAAGAGCAGGGTATTTGGCATCAGAAATATCCTCCCAAAACACGTCAGTTGAATGGTTTGGTTGAAAGAATGAGCATGACATTGATAGAGAGAGTTTATTGCTTACTTTCCCACGAAGGGCTTTCAAGGTTTTTTGGGGTGAGGGTTTATGTACAATTTTTCATGTATTAAATAAGTCAATTTTTGTTCCTCTAAATTTTGAAGTATTAGAGAGACTTAGACAGGCAAGGATGTCTCTTATGATCATAATGTTTTTAGGTGTATGACATTTGTGCATATTCTCACGAATGAACGGTTCAAGCTTGATGGTAAGATACGTCAGAGTATCTTTGTTAGTTTTGGTTTAGATGATTTTGGCTACACGAAGATTATTAGAAGTCGTGATGCAATCTTTATGGAAGAACAGGCCATAGCAGATATTGAGAAAGTAGTGAAATCTGAATTTGAGTCCACCGATGATTTAATTGACTTAGATCTAGTTCTTTTGCCACAAATGCCAGATCAAATTGTGAATGAGATAAATGACCAGCAGGTCACAGATGAACTTGCGGCTCCTTCGAGGTTGATACAAAGGATGATGCATGAAAATGAGGCAGATACTATTTAGGTTCCATCAGCAGAACCACTCATTCTGCCTAGAATATCCGGTAGAGATCAACAACCTTCCATGAGATATTCTTCCCACTGTTGGGTTTTAGGGTGCGCAAAGCAGCGAAAATTAAAATAAATACCCTAAAGCCTTCCAAGGATCCATTTGAATGTTCATAATTTGTGTTCAAGAGATTACCTTTGAATGAGAGCAAGTCAGATTTGCAAACTTTTCGAAATTAGTTCTAGATCAACCGCAAAGTTGCAAGATTACTCCCGCTATCCTCAATGATATCCACACCAACAATCTCTAAATCGGTCTTTACTTATTTATTTGCTAGCAAAGTAGTAAAGATTCAGAGACCATAACGTTCAAAAAAATTCACAAATTTTCTCCTGCAATCATGAATTGGATGACGAACTAATAATGATTTAGTGTTAGAATAATTTTAATCTAAATCTCAATTTAATATCTCAAGGGAATTTCGAGAAACAAAACATATTAGGATTTTGTTTTCTATTTCAATTGAAAAATCAAAAGAGATTATGATTTTACTGCAAGTAAAAGTTAGAAAACCACAAGGAGAATAACTCTTTTATAGCCGCATCTAACAATACAACATTATCCCCTAGATAATTAGAGTTATTAATAGCATGGAATGTGTCATCCTTATTATAGTTTAATTTAAATTTCTTGATCTTCAAGTAAATTTGACAAAAAAAAGCACATTATCCCATTTTATCTTATTTGAGCACGACCATATATTTACTCAAATTTTACTCATCAAGGTTCCCATTGATATTATACTCTCGTTACATGGGAAGGACAAATTATATCTGCATGGCTCATATACCTCATCATGATTTGTGGCATACCCAATGACCGAAGTTATCACTCTCCCATTGTCGAAGAAGCTTTAACTGGTATAAAAGTACATGTCTCCTCTTTATCCAAGATCCTATAGTGACTTTAGGTTGAAGGATCAAAATCACCAATGTCACTATGAGTATCACTTATATGATACTTACGTAACAATATACGTAGCATTCTCATGACGGGTCATCCAGTACCACATTACTCCTAATGTACCACATTACTCATAACGTTAAGATTCGATGTCTCCATATCAATCTCTCATCATGCTAATCTCGCTCGTATTATCATTGTTCTTATTGGTGGAAATACTTAATTAGGGTATTTTTAAGAATCACCATTACTCTAAGGACTTTATTATATAAACAATCAATCATTATATATCATAACAAACTTATGCCATATTTGTATAAAAATAAATAAATATAAAATAATAATATCATGACACAAAATATGATTGCCTCTAGGACATAAAACCAACACTCAAGATTAAGTATTACTGATTGATATGGGAGAACCTGAACGCTATCAGAAGGCCGTGGCACATCAGGAAAGGGGAAAGTGGAAGGATGTTATGGAAAACGAGATGAAATTTTTGCAAGAAATCATACTTATGAGCTCGTGAAGTTACCTAAGAGAAAGAAAGCACTCAAGAACAAATGGGTATAAAGGTAGAAGACCGAAGAAAGTATTTCATACCCAAGGTATAGTTCGGTTGGTTAATTGTGAAAGGTTCTGGTAAAAAAGAATGGATAGATTTTGGTGAAATTTTCTCGCATGTGGTATAGATATCATCTATTGTGTTGTTCTTGGTTTAGCCGACAATATCGACTTGGAGATTGAGAAATTAGATGTGAAGACTTCTTTTCTGCATGTTGACTTGGAGGAAGAGATATACATGGAGCAACCCGAGGTTTTCAATGTGAAGGGAAAGGAAAATATGATTTGCAAGTTGAGGAAAATTTTATTCGAGTTGAAATAAGCTCCAAGGCAGTGATACAATAAGTTTGAATCATTCATGAACACGTGCGATACGCCAGGACAACTTCTGACAATTGTATTTTTGTCAAGGAATTTCCTGATAATGATTTTATTATAATGTTATAAATATATGTTGATAATATGTTGTTTGTGCAGTGATATCAAGAAAATTAACAAGTTGAAGAAGGATCTTAATATGTCTTTTTCATGAAGGACTTGGGTCAATCAAAGCAAAACCTTGGCATGGAAAATTTCATGGGACATCAAAAAACAAAGAAGTTGTGGCTATCATTGGAAAAGTTCATAGAGAAAGTACTTGAAAGGTTCAAGATGGATAAAGCTAAACCAGCTGTAACTTTACTTGCTAGTTACTTCAAGTGGAGCTTACAAGAGTGTCCTACAAGTGTGAAAGAAAAATAGGAAATAAAATGAGTTTCATATGCTTCTGTAGTTGGTAGTCTGATGTGTACAATGGTGTGTACAAGGCTCATCTTGGCCCATGCAATGGGTATTGTTAGTTATCTCGCAGTAATGGTAGAGAACATTGAGCTACGGTTAAATAGATTCTTAGGTATCTTAAAGGCACTTACAAAATGTGTATCAGTTATAGAGATAGTAAGCCAGTTTTAGAAGCTTTAACATATTCGGATATAGCTCAAGACTCCGATTCAAGGAAGTCTATATTGGGATACTTGGTCACATTTTCCGAGGGGAGCAGTGTCATTGCAATTAAGTCTACACAAGTGTATTTCGCTGTTAACCATAGAGGGAGAGTTTATTGCAGCTACTGAAGCTTCAAAGGAGATGTTGTGGATAAGGAAGTTTATGCAAGAACTCGAATTGAAGCAAGTGAGGTATGCAGTATTATGTGACAACCAAACTATACATCTTGCTAAGAATTCAAGCTTTTATTCTAAGTCAGAGCATATTGTTGTGAGCTATCATTTGATTCATGATGCGTTAGAATCCAATTTGTTACACCTTGAGAAGGTTCATATTTAAATGGTTTTGATATGAAAACTAAGAACTTGCTCAAGAAGAAGCATGATATATGCTATAAGATAGCAGGTACGATGGAATCCTCAACGTAGTCGGGACGACAATTTACTGAGTTTGGGCTTTTCTCGTTAGAATTGTCGTTTATATTTGTGTAGTTATATTAAATTAAATGACCCAAGTTATTGGCCCATTAATTAAAGTTTTATTTTCTGATTTATTGGGTAATATGCATGGGAGAACAGAGGAGAAAACAGATTAGCAGCTAACGTTTTCATATAGGACATACAACAACTTTCAGCCTTATGTAGTCGTAAAAGATTTGATGCTGAGGTTCATTAACTGTTGGATTATTGTGATTTTTGAACAACAGCTTCACAAGAACTTATTCTTCAATGTGAATGGTGGAGATCGTGATTGGAGCTTTCTACAGCTGTGAATTGCTGCTCCATTTATGCTGCTTTTCTAGTGAGTTTTCAGAGTAGTTTTTTATGTTGTTTGTATTCAAGACTGTTTGTTCTCGCGTTTTGTTCGGTGTGTGTTGTTCAACTCATTAATTTGCTTAAGCCCATTTTGAGTTTTTATTAAGCTTTGAGTAACTCTGCTTTATTATTTTTATTTAGAACTCTTAGCTTAAGACTAACAGTATTTGGTAATTATCTTAATAAGTCTCTTTATTATATTTGCTATTACAGATGCAGCTTTAAGCTTAGAGTCGATAGCTTTAGAGCTATCACAAGCTCTGAGCTAGCTAAAGCTCTTATTGAACTCGTTGGATTAGCTATAGATATGGTTATCCATATCAGCAGCTTTGTTTAAAATCAAAGTTGCGATGCATATTTGAATGTCATTATAATCTTCAGTTTTATATGCTACAATTAATTGTGAATTTTGAGATGACATTTATTGTTAGCCTAAAATGGTTTTAAAAAATTATGATCAAAAGAAAACCAAAGACTAACAGACATTCTATTTGTAGCATTTGTAGCAACTGTTTGATAAGGACAAAGAGCTCAAAGTCCAAGATTATCATAGGCTCTTCATCCTATCACTTCAAGATAAACAAAGCATTTATTGCTTGTGTCATAATACTCAGATTGCCAAGTCTTGAGGAAGAAGCAACAAGTCCAACAGACAAATCCTTCTCCCCTATAAATATGAAGATTTCATAAAGAAGGATGTGTTATTTGCTGGGTATCTATATTTGCATAAAGAAGAAAAGAGAGACATCATTGAGAGAACCACTTTAAAGCTCATGCACCCTTTATAGCCTACATTCAGCCCAAAGCTTTAATTTCTTACCAATACACTGTATTCAATCATTTTGAGTGCCTCCCATTGTAATATTCTTGAGGCACATTGATTGCCCAAGCACACCGAGTAAAATTAGTTCTAGAGAGAGAACATTCTCACTCAAACCAACCATCAAAAATCATAGGATATGCACGGTGACTTGTACACGATCCATTAGTGGTCACTAGGCACTCACTTAAGCTTAAAATATTGAGCTAAGGAGTTCTTGTAATAGCTTAGTATCATTAATATAGTACACGTCACAAATCCTAGTCTAACCCACTAGGTAGTGGAAGTAGGAGCTGTTTAACACTCCGAACCACTATATATTCTTGTGCTTTACAGTTTTCTTTAAAAGCTTTAGTTTGTTCTTTGTGCTTACTTCAAAGCTTTGCTTGCTATAAACTTGCTACAGTCACCAGTTGACTCAAAAGCTTAAGATTAGCTCAAAGCTTCTGTCTTACTAAGCTTTACATTACTTAAAGAATATATACTTAAGCTATATGCTCTAAGAGTCTTTACTTAAATCATAAGCAAAAGAAGCTAGAGTAGATAAAAGTTCAGTTGGATCAAACTTCGCAGCAATTTTGGAATCAAATCTAGCGTATTCACTCATAGAAGTTTTGAATATAGCTTAAAGTTTTTAAAATCTAAATAAGTTATTTCCCTCCCCCCTCTAGCTTATTTCTTTCCAGTGGAACTACCAGTGTATTTAACTCTAGCTTTGTTTTAAAGAATACTCCTACTACTGTATTGCTCTAATTTTGTAGTAGTGAAATTATTTTGGACTAGGTCATGTGATCTTTACTTTTCATATTGAGAAAATTTTTCACGTTAAAAATTTTAATATCTTGTGTGTGATTGGTGTGATGATTGTTTCCTATTTAGTAGCCATGATTGGGGCTTTGTTGCTACACATTCTGATTAAAAAAAATAAATTAACATAAAGGGAGAAAAATTTATTGAAAATTCCGTATAATTGCTCTCTCATCGTGTTGTTCATTTCAAAAATTGATGGTGTTTAAAAACCAAGCTTTTGTATGAGATTGATGCATTGAGTGGTTTGCTAAAAGTAACTTTGTCAAATATATTACCCATTAGAGTTAAATTCAACTTTTTCCAGCCTTAAAACTTTTCCAATCAAACAATTCCTACATTTTGTAGACAAATTAAATTATATTGATGTTAGAGTTAATGAAAATACAAATTATGACAACGAGATGCAATCTAGTGGTAAGACACATCACTTGTTTCTGAGAGGTTACAGGTTCGAGTTAAGTTGGGGGTAGGTGGAGAACCACTAACAATTCTCATTTTAAAGAGGAAAAAAAAAATTATATATATATATATATATATATATTATGAAAATCTCATGTGACAAAAATTAGATTTGAGTATCTAATTTTCACTTTGGACATAAGTTCATTTGTTAGTTCGTTGTTGTTACTATTGGGCTGAATGTGTAATGTGGGCGTAATGGACTCAATGTGTATCTTCTATATAAAGTATGAACTTCTCATTTAACTGGCGTTTCATTCGGTGATGCAAAATTTATGGAGCGACTCCGTTCTAAAATAAGTATTATGACTGTTCATATTAAAAATAAGTTTTGATATTATGTTGAAATGAAAGACGTAATTAGTAAGAAATTGAAAGGAGTAATTACTAAGAAATATAAATTGATAAACATTACATCTATTATTTAAAAGCAGGCAGTCCCTGAGCATAGGCGAAGTGGTCGATCGTCCAGGGCCCCCAAAATTAAAGGGTCCCAAAATTTATAAGCCTAATTTATTTTTATTTAATTATTTAATTGTAATTTTATTTAAATAAATTTATAATATAAAAAATAAGAGAAATATCGATAAATTAATTTAAAAAATTATTCTCATTTGTTTCAAAATATATATTTATTCTTTTTTATAGAGGTATTTCAAAGTAAGTATTTATTTTTTTGGAACAAAATGAAAGAGTTTAAGTCACAAGTTTCTTTTAATCCAACAACTAATTCTTATTTTTATTCACATATTAGTTAAGTCAACTAATTTAGATATCTATTTTTGAAACGAAAAAAATATATTTATGTCGATTATAAAAATTTAACTTAATATATATTAATGTTCCCCCGTCTCAAGTTTAATTTAAAATCTATTAATACTCCCCCAGTTTCATTATTTTTTCTTCACATTATCTTTTATTAATATTAAGGATATGGCTTAACATGTTTATACCATTAAAATATTAGATTGAAATTAATCTAGAAATGAAAAAATAATTTAAAATGATCAAAAATAGAAAGAAATAAGTTTTTATGAAATCAAAGAATAATAATTCTTTATACATTAGGGACTTAATTTTAATGATTAGCATGAAACCTTCTAAATTACAGGAACGACCTTGTATGCTAGTATCATAAACACTTAAAATGAAACAGAGATAATATTAAAATATTTTGTTATATATATAAAATATTATTTTGAAGTATATTTTTGAGTAAAATCAATAATTTCTATTAATGAACCTAAAATAATCAATTTATTTTCAAGTGTGAGTATCAATCATTGAAAATTTTCCAAAATTAGGCAAACAAAATGAAGTCAACCAGTCAAACACATAGTAATAAAATTCAGAGTGAGTCAGAGAGCCATACGGGAAGGGGTAGTAAAAGAATCTACTAACAAAATCATAGGACCTTTTCTTTTCCTCCTTTGGTAAAAAAAAAAAAAACCGTTAAAAAGAAAAATCACCTTTTTTAAAATTCCTAGGTTGAAAAAAAAAAGAAAAAAAAAAAACAAAATCCCCACAAACCCAATTCGACTATACATTCCCCCCACGTCATTATAATTCACGTGCGTTACTCAAAAACCCTTATAGAATCTCCACCGTCCATCAATTTACACCTCTCAAATATCAACACCCCCCTCCTTTTCAACGGCTCAGATCTAGCCCACTATAGATCCATCTAGTAGTAAAGCTTCTTCTACTTCTTCTTCATCGTCTTCCTCACTCTCTCTCTCTCTAGATTTTCTCTCTCTATAATCTCGCAATCCTTTTCTCCGTAGAACATTGCTTCCTTTTCCCTCTCTCTCTCTCTCTCCTGGATTTATTCATATATATTAAGTCCACTGTTACACGGGACTAGTCTAATACTCTCTCTCTGTGTTTATTTGATGAATTAATTTTATCTAATTTATAAATAATTAAATTTAAACCCTACTTGTTGGGATTTAGGGTTTTGTGATTTGAAAACGCACTTTTGCGTGGAGCGATAATGGCGAGCTCGTATCCTTCCTCTGTTACTGCTGTTCAGGTTATTGACATGAACTGCTCCTCGCTGTGTGTGTTTTGGTGGATTAATTAACCTATTTTTTTTTCTTGGGATTGGGGGTGTAGGTTGGTTCCTACTTTGTGCAGCAGTATTATCGGATACTTCAGACGCAGCCAGATTTTGTTCATCAGTTTTACAATGATAATAGCACTATGGTTCGGATTGATGGTGAATCCACTGAAACGGCGTCGGCTGTTTATGTAATTCCCTTTCCATTGAACCTCTTTGCTTTTTGATGACAATTTTGTAAACAAAGTTTCAATCTTTAACTTGATTTTGCATGTTTGTTTTATCAACTTGTGCTGTGAATTTTGTAATTTAGTGCGCTGTTATGGTCGTGGTCTCTGATTAGTCTCACTGAGTCAAATTATGTTGTAATTTGTAGAGTGTAAAAGCATGTTGGTTTAATCAGATCTCGATTTTTGTTCCTTACAAGCATACTCTCGGTCATGTAGTTTGGTACAGTTGAATTTTCCTAGTTTCTGTTTTGTTACATTCCACTTCCACCTGAACTGAAGGATGTCAATTCAAAAGCAGCTAACAAGTTATAAGAGATTTCTAGTTTACCCGTATTACATACACTAGATGATAGGAAACCTATTGTAATCATAAACTTCCTGGTATATGGAAATTGAAATTGGGGAGGGAAGTGATTGATGGATTCATAAGTTAGTGGATTTGTTTCCTGAAGTTCTACTATCCCTGGGCTTCTCCGTGCAGACAATTGTATCTATCTCATGTTAATCTGAAAAAGTGAACTTGTTACGAGTTCAAACTCTACTCGCTGCATGTTGTCAAGTCTGGTATGATATTATTTATTCATGTAGGCTTGTAGCTAGGGGAGTGATTGGATCTTGCTTCTCCTTCACAATGTACAGTTTATGATCGAGTTGATGCTGCTGTTTGTAAAGTGTTTTGATCAATTACATGACTGTTTTTCAAGTTATGTTTTGTCAATCTTGTGTCTGCATCTTTCTGATTATGTTTCTTTGATAACCACCTTTTCTTGCTTGTAGTATCCCCACAACCCTATTGGAACATCAGTGGATTGGGCTCCTAGTCCACAAGATTTTTGCTCTCAGTTTTGGCCGCATTGCTTTCCTGGTTAAATGTTTTACCTATGAACGTTTTTAAGTATTGTATAGCTTTTATGTGTTGCACTGTTAGTTATTTGTTTGTTGTAGTTATAACTTATTATTACAACTACAAGTTCACATTTGCAATTTATATACCCTCTTGCAACTTTTTAATTTGTTAGCAGATTTACATTTATATGTATCAGATTGTTGATTAGTTTTATTTCCTATATTCGTGTATTTAGTGCTATACATGTTCATGTATTTTTTGGCTTAGCTTATCCCTTTTTCACTTTGATCTCGTTGACCAAGTTACTATGATATCGTATTCCATGTATATTAGGTTTTCGATGCTTATGAGATTCTGAGCTTTTCCTTTTTTACCTGCAGCATATCCATTCTCTAATCCAATCACTAAACTTTAGTGGAATCGAGATCAAGACGATAAATTCTCTCGACTCTTATACTGGAGGTGTTCTGGTTGTGGTTTCTGGCTCCATGCGATCCAAGTATTTTAGTGGTTGGAGGAAATTTGTGCAGACCTTTTTCCTTGCTCCTCAGGAGAAGGGTTACTTTGTTCTGAATGACATCTTTCACTTTGTAAGTGAAGAGGTTGTGCAACATCATCCAGTGCCCTCTGTACCTGAAAACAATGTCGACTATATTCATCATCAGCCAGCACCTATCGAGCCAGAATTCAATGTTGACTATCAACCGGCTTTTTCTAGCCCTCCTCCCGAGCCAGCTGGTATTATATCCTGATTTGGATCCCATATGTTATCATTTGTTACTTCTAGAAAGCTGTATTTTTCTCACCAGAAAATATTGAAACATTGATGCCAATTTCCTATATATTTGATTGTCCAACGACATTTGCAAGACTTGGAAGGGCTGAACTTGGAATCTTGTATAATTTTGTTGTCCCTTCAAACATAAGAAATGTAATTTATACTGTTCTTTTTCAATCTTCAGTTTAAAGAAAAGTCATGAGATAACATTTGATCCTCCGTAGTTGACTAGTTATGGAGCTGGCTGGTTACCAGATTGCTATTTTCAATCATTATGAGTCCTTTTGATTTTGAGTTTCTTTAGCTGGTTTAATATTATTTCAGATGTCAAGATAAGATTTTTTTTGTCATGAAGTTTGTGGAAGCATGTAGGCAGTATGCATTTCCATAGCTCAGAAACTTTAGGTGTGGAAACTTCATAATGCTAATGTCAGAAAAATAGCTTTTTATTTCTGTCATTCTTGCTTATCTCCTGTTACATGAGAGAAAGCTGTATGTTGTGCTAAGTACTCTGAACTATGATTGACAGTTATTGATGATGCCTTGGAGGTGGAGACTAGGGAAAATTTGAATTCACTTCATATAGAAGGGGATGAGCAAGACGATGACTATAGCTCTGAAGAACAATACCAGCAGGATGGGCCAGTGGCTGAATCAGTGGAGGAGGAAAGACTAGAAGAAGAACCTTCTCCTTTGAATCAAAATGCATCAGACTTTGTGCATCAAAATGTGGTGGATTATGTGAAAGAACCTTCTCCTGTTGTGGAAGAACCTATTGGAGAGCCCGTGAAGCTTACCTACGCTTCCATAGTATGTATTTCTACCGTCTCCTAGAACAGATTAGTCATGCTTGTGCTTTTGTATGTTGATGTAAATTTTGGGTACATATATGCCATTAAACTAGTCATAAGTTTATTAAATTGTCATCATGCTGCTCCTAATTTACTACCCACTACTGTTGGTTTCTTAGTAGATAAGTTGTGCTATGTAAGCTCTATATGCAAGATGTTTGGAACCTATAGCGGTGTCCGAAAATGGGTTAATACGCCAAAAATCTGTTCTATATGTAATTTGACTGTTCTGTTTAACCCCTAACTGGCCCATAGGAATTTGTGGGGTCAATTTGAAAGATTTGTGGTGTTTCGGGTGCCTGACATGTAATGTGCATCACACCTTTCTGGGCCTGTTATGAACATTTACCAAACATACAAAAAAGTTTCTGTTTTCAAGTTTTGAACTGTCAGGTTTTACTAACTAATTTGTTTTTTCTCCTTGTTATTTATTGTTTACTACTTCAAAGTTGCGAACGAAAGGAAAATCTGTCCCACCGGTTGCTACTCAATCATCCTATAGCTATGTTGCCCCTCCTGCTTCAGAGTGGAATCAGATCCCGGAGCCGAGTATGCAACGTCCAGTGTCGCCACTGCCATATTCATCTGATTATACATCCGAGGTCGTGGAGGAAGGATCATCACGCGAAGAAGAAGGTGAATGCTATAATATTTAAGTTGCTTGAGATAATATATGCTTTATTTCGATTGTCACTTTTAGTCTATTATACCA
Source organism: Lobelia cardinalis (assembly GCA_028566635.1). Classification (NCBI taxonomy): domain Eukaryota; kingdom Viridiplantae; phylum Streptophyta; class Magnoliopsida; order Asterales; family Campanulaceae; genus Lobelia; species Lobelia cardinalis. Next base: position 4,115,337 of record JAOWAN010000049.1, read on the forward strand.
TGTATTAATTGCAAAATTCTATTGTAAAGAAAAAAACTATTGTATGCTTAAAAAAGTAGTAACCTCAATAGGAGTCAAGTTTAAGTGCTACCAGTTTATTGCTGTTGTTTGCGTTGAGTACCAACGACTTGTGTGTTTTCAGGAGAATCAAAATCTGTATATGTGAGGAACTTGCCGACCACTGTTTCTACTCTCGATATTTTTCAAGAGTTCAAGAACTTTGGAAGAATCAAGAATGATGGTGTATTCTTAAAGAACCGTAAGGTTGTTATCCTCTATCCTCCAATCTTATTTGTTATTTATTAAATGTTACATGCGTGGTATCTGAAATATTAGGTGTTTACAGGATGTGGGTGTTTGCTTTGCCTTTGTTGAGTTCGAGGATATCGAGGGTGTTCAGAAGGCTATCCAGGTTGGTAATCTTTTTTGAAATAGATTTATTTCTGATTTTTTCGTGGTATGTACTCGGTCTGAAGGAGCTTAAACAGATTTGTTTGCCTCTTCTTCCCTGTTGGAGGCATGGTTATAGCTATAATATTCCGATTGTGTACGTCATCCTACAGTTATTATAAAATCTCTCTGAAACAAGTATATATGGATATCTCTCCAGTACTCGAGTGTTCATTTTTTCTACTTGTACTTACAAATACATGACGTACATGCAACATTCTTGAATGTACTTGTGGTCTACTTAGTGCTATGTCGTCTCATTTGCTAATGTGACAGGTATGCATCCATTTCTGACATGACCTGTGGCTGGCATTCTTGGTAATAGGGTGCATTGCTTGACGTGTCTCTGAGCGTGCAATATGCTGCTTGTTTTCCATTGAGAAAGTTGCTTTATGCTTTTTGATGTTCTATCGCCTCCTTGCCCTTTTGCATGTACTGCTGTGCCGAACGTGCACCCTCATTATTTGTGGGATCTAGGTGGTTAGATTGGTTGAAGTCAGTTTTGCTACTGTCTTCATCATGCACAACTCTATTTTAGTGCCAAAACTTAAATACTTGTGGCGAACCATAAGCATAAGTTGCTTCGACATATTTAGCTCCCGACACTACAACTCCTGTACGAAAAAATTTTAGGATCCATATATCAATGTAAACAGACAAAAGACACGCCTTTTGACTGTTCCTGTCATCAATGCACTTGTATCTGCTCATTAGTCCGACTTCTTTGTCTACGGCGTTGGTGTTCAGAACAAGTGTTTCATACATTTTGTTATTTGCTTGAATGTGTAAATTATCTTCCCACAATCACGTGACCATTACTACAAGTTGTTTAACTAATACTTAGCTTGTCTGTATTTGTTGTTTTTTTAGGCCTCTCCTATACAGCTTGCTGGAAGACAAGTTTACATAGAGGAGAGGAGAGCAAACAGCAGCAGTACCTCACGTGGAGGAAGTAAGTATCTCGATCTGCTTTTGCTATAAATTATCATATCTTTAGTTTCCATTTCACATGATGCCCATCCTAGTTTGTTTGTTTTGTTTTGTTTGCTTGCTTAATTTTAAAAATGCTATGCAGGTGTGGTTTACCTGGAATAAGGCCTCTGTGTATAATATTTTTGTAGTATTCATATGGTATTTGTTTCTACCATATTTTCCTTGGTCGATATAGGACCTTTTTATTATTAGTTACTAGTAATAACTCATCCTAAACAGACCCACATATCTCCCTTTCTGCTTGATGGCATATATTGTATGCATGTGTGTCATGTTTTTTTAATTTATTTAATAGAAATCAAACAGCGCGCGATCTAGTATCTGCTAGTTGTGCTAGACACTTTCAGGCATGTGTTTAATTTTGTTAAATTGATTGGCATGATGATTTATTCTCTTAAATGAGGTACTAAAAGATAAAAAGATGCGAGTATAAAGGAAATGTTATGCCTACTTACGAAGCAACATTTTCTGGTTGTGCTTTTTTCTGAAAATTCTTCGAGTTGTTGAACCATATATACTATTATCGTTAAACTTGCTAGTCATGATAATTGATTTGCTGGTGGTGCTTACATAAAAAAACAGACCTCTGTATGGTACTACTCCGATAATCCTACTTTTAATTTTGGTGAATTCCCACATTAGATTTATCTGGAACACACGATACTCTAGTTCATATAACTTAAAGTACATGTGGAAAATTCTCTATTCTTTTAATAATATTTGACTTTCAAACTTGGATTTTTTTCAATGAGATCGCTTAGTTGCTGGCACAGTTCTTTGAAGAATCGAGGGGTATATAAGTCTTTGGTCATAAAGATTTGGCATGACGCATAATTTCCTGTCCAAGTATCTTTTATCCGATAGAGATAGAGCCCAAGTTTTTGCCATATTAAATTCAAAAACAGCTCCATTGATATTGTGATTTTTTGATTTAATACTTTCTTTTAATTTCCTTGACCAGGAAGGGGAGGAAGAGGGCGAGGAAGTTATCAAAATGATAATACTAGAGGGCGCTATGGTACAGGGAGTTTTGGCAGGGGAGATAGCAGTGACAATTACAGATCACGAGGCAATGGTTTCCGAAGCTGATAATGTTATGATGTGAAGGAAAACTTTTGATCTCAGCATAGAACTTAAGGGCATAACTGCTCTAGAGAAGGTGCATCTTGTGTTTTTGACTGAAACAGTGAGGTGATATGGTGTTAATTTACGAACGGATGTGCCCCCTTGTGACCTTATAAATCAGTTTGTGGATTTTGACTGCAGTTCCAAATATGTGCGTTGGCGATAGTTTTCCTGCCCTCCTGTTTTACTGTGTGTTAATGCTTGTTTTTCACCATGGTTGTTTTTTATAATGCAACCCAAGATGAAATAAGCAAATATGATTCCATAAAAGTATTATCTGCTGGTGGTTTTTTCAGTGAGGAATGTACTCTTACAGTTCTACATCATCAAATCACATGGTTTCACCCTGGCATATTATTTCCTAGGAATAATGCAAACAATGTATTGATGCAAGTGATTTTTAATGCATATGCAGTGGCCACTCTTAAGTGTTTGGCAAAAGCAGCATTGAATTTGACAAATTGGGCTTGATAAGATATTGGGAAACACAGACACCATGTGTACACGTTGATGTATGGATGTAGTCGCAAGTAGAAAGACTACAGGTAGAAAGGAAATAGGTGTTTCGGGGTTAGGATCTTTTGCGGTCGTGGTTATTTTCCTGCTAGAACACAATTCTTCTGTCATGATGAATTGACATGTTCGAGCACTGGTTTCAAGGTCTTTTAACATCTAATAGCTACCAGAATAGCGCTTGAATAAAGGGTAGTGATCTGCAGGCATGCCCTTGCAGTAGGGTTTTGAATCTTGATCAACATTTGGAAGAGGCAGGGAAACATTTAACAGAAACTCACTAGAGTAGACAGACATATGTAGCCAGACTTTTACCAGGGAAACCATTTGTGTGGTCTTTTATCACCTGATCATGTCAATAAAGTACCGAATGCTAAAGCCATAACTTTCTAAGGTTTTTGGGTTGAACCTTAAACAGAGGTATACAGTTTTTCTTTTACCAAATCAATGTTTACTCCTGTGTTTTAGGAATTGGTTCTATCTTTGTCTGTCTTGTTTAACTTTGTAGTAGGACTTGATGAACATAAACTTGTTGCCAACACCAACACTTTCAGAATCAACAACGTGGTGCAAATTCAGAGTGTTTTTGTAGGAAACTGTCACAAAGGGTTGAAGAAGAAGATGGGAACTCTTGATGATTTATAATTCGTCTTGCATATCAGTTATAATCTACATGCTATCTACCCAAGAATATTTGAAAATATGAATAGCATATTAGCATCCTCTTCCCCATCTCTCCGTCTTCCCGTTTTCCATCTTAGCAAGGGTTTCAATAATTAAGCAGTGGCTGGAGTCGTGGCTCCCTTGTGGTAGACAGTAGGTATAACATAGGAGTCATTTTGTGTGTCATCTTCTTCCTCGTCCTCTGCTTCCCAGAGGAAGCTAGCATACGCTGCATGCACATGGCTGAAGCAATGGTAAACATGGATCAATTAGACCTTTTTTTTCCTCCAAGTGCAAGCAAAGCAAGTTGAAGACTATGGTTTGATGTATACCTGTCTTCGGAAGCTGCTTGAACTGCTCGCTCGAAGTAGCTTGCAGCTCTGTCTTTATCCCGATGAAGCTCCCACAGTATATTTGCATACTGTGAGAGAACTTCTCCGTCGTCGGGATCTACTAGGATTGCTCTTGAGTAGTATTCCTCGGCACCATTGTAATCTTGTTTAGACTGCCAAAATCAACCCAAAAAAATGTCAATTCTCCCTTTGTTTGTTTGTTTGATAATTGTAGTAGCTTGTTTATTAACAATGTTCATTTTGAGCATCTGATGTGAGGTATTATTCTAACCACAATGTAAATGCTACAAGGTCTAGGGAGAAGATAGCATACCTGATGCAGGTACTGAGCATAATTCCTCAAGAACAAAGGGTTGCCAGGATTATCATTTACCATCTTCTTATAGTGCTCCTCGATATCGTTGCCGCCGCCACCACCACTTTTCCCAAAACCTATAGGTGTATAGTTCCCACCACTGCTGCCACCACCACCACCAAATCCAGTTTCAACTCCAAGCCCTTTTGCAAGATACATTTGTGAGGCAGGGTATTCTATCTTATCCTTTAACACCACATTTCCATAGTCACTAGCATGTCTCATTTGCTCATTCAAAGCCATTATCTTCCTTTCCATATCAAAGTTAGAATTCTGAAGCCTTCCTTCTCCATTGATAGGATTATCAGTGCGATGATCATATTCATTGAATTCGTCGTCATCCTCTTCTTCTTCATCACTGAAGTCCTCATCTTCAAATCTGCCCGTAGATTTATGGAACGAGAAAGATGGGATTGTTTCCAACAGTGACCTGTTATGCCTAGCTGGAAATTTCTTAGATTGGGTTGCAAAACTGTATTCATCGTCATTACTTGCAGCGGTTCTCGCTAAGCTTTCCAAGTTTCCCTCCGACTGGGCGCGGCGGAGGCCATCATTTTGAGTGGAGGGAGAGATGGGAGAAGAGTTGCAAGAAAATGGGTTGAGGTTTTGAGATAGTGGTGAATGGTGGAATGTGATCATTTTGTGGCAAGTGGGAGGAAGAGGTGGGTGTCTGTTTGGGGTTAGGGTCAGTTCAGACTGGTAATGATGGAGGCTGTGGTTGTTGTTAGGATTCTCTGCGCAGGATGATACAAGGGATCCAAGAACTGGTGTTGATGAGCTTCTTAGCAACATTTTCTTTTCTCTTTTCTTCTCTTCTTTGATGATAGCTCTTCTGACTTTCCTTTATTTTTGTTGATATCGAGTTTCTGTGGATTAAGAGATAAGGGTGCATTACAAAAGTTAGTAACATGATATAATGTGTGTGTGTGTGTGTGAGAGAGAGAGAGAGAGAGAGAGAGAGAGAGAGA
>JAOWAN010000049.1:4129563-4143549 GCA_028566635.1 Lobelia cardinalis
TAGTTATTTTTCCCACTGGGTTTTTACACGGAAGGTTTTAACGAGGCAACACGTAGTGCACAATGATTGCTCAACTAAAAATATCCAAGGGGGAGTGTTGTAAACATCTTAAGATGGATGGCTATTTCTAGATAGACTCCATAGTATAGGGTCCTTTGTGTAAGTTGTAACCCTAGGGCTCCCTATTTATTGATAGGAATTCCCCCATCAGATTAATGAGAATACAGCTCCACTCTCTCCCTAAACTCTTTGTATTATTATTTTACGTTCTTTCTCCGTACGATTATTCCTAATTACGTTTGTTCATCAATCCAACAGATTCATTCACAATAATTTTAATATTATACACAATAAAGCTAAAAATACTTACACTAGTTATATATATATATATATATATATTTTTTTTTTTTACTTCAAATGTCTGAGTATTAAGAATCAAACATGTAATAAATGTTCTTCTTGAGCGACTTGGGTTTCAATATTTTATTTTTGAACTCTTTTTCTTACTAAATTTATAATTTTTTTTATTTTAATTATTATAAATTTTAAAAACTAAATTAAAAATATTCATTCTAAACACATCCTAATATTATAAGCATAAGTACTTTAAGAATATTGTGATGCAAGAAATTAGGAGAATATTGGGTGATTTTGTAGTACATGAACCACTAATAGTATTTACCAAAAGTAAAGTATCCAAGTTGTGTTATATTAGATTTTATTCATAAACTAATTGTAAATAAATTTTCTGGAATCGAGTACTATAATTTTATTAATAAATTTATTGTATTAGGTTTTCATATTTTATTAGATAATTGTATTATTATATTACTACAATTGAGAATAATTATCACAACCAAATAATTAATTAGTTTTCATCATGTCAATCGATGTTAAAACTCACGAGATCGATAAACTTCAATTTGCTTGATCTTTCGGTATTTTTTCTTCGGATTAATGTGCATTTCATAAGCATTATACATTTACATTTTAACTAGAGCACATAGAAAAAGACTGATTAATCTAATTCAGAAATATTTCATTTTAGAATAAGGACATTCATCCAAAGTTTTTTCTAAAAATATTGTAATGCTAATAATAATCACATGTATATTATTTTATATTTTTTTAATTTGAACCCAAAACTATATAATAAAATTTAATTTCATACACATTCAACAATTTATTGGAAAGAACAAAGCTCATTTTTGACCCAAAATGAAACGAGTAAAAGAATAGAGCAAGAATATGAATGTCCCATTTGGTTGTGTTTTTCTTTTTCTTGATTCTTAAAAAAAAAATTTCACTTTCTTTTTTATTGATTTTATAAATAATTTATTTTTTTTTGTACTTTATTAAAATTAAGATTTTACTATTAAAGATGAAAGAGGGGAAAAAGACATCAGGCGGGCTCAAATTTTGTGGAGAAAAGAAAAGTACAAATGTAGGCACAGGTGGATCGCAGACTTGTACTTTTGGCCGAGAAAATGAAGGGGTGGGGAAAATCTCAGGAGGAGGAGGAGGGAGCAGTCACAGTCCAAAAGCTGGTGGGGTTTTTAAGTTCGGTTCAATCTTTTGCTTTGGTTTGCTGCAAAACAGTATCCCCATAGCAAGTGGGGACAAGGTTAGGAGAAATCGATGATGAGGTTGAGGCGCACAATCCAGACAGCTTGGCCCCACACTATCCCCCACCACCCACCACCACCATCACTACCTTCCCTCCCTCCCTCCTCTACCCTTTTCTCTTCACTTCTCTCTCTCTCTCTTCTCATTTTTTCATCAATTCAATTTCTGCTCTCTTTCGTTCTCTCTCTCTCTCTCTCTCTCTCTCTCTCTCTCTCTCTCTCTTTGTGTGGAATGGATGGTACTTTAGGTTTATTGGGCATCAGTCCTGGTGGTGGAGGAGGAGGAGGAGGAGGGGTGCCGTCAGGTGGGTCAACGACTGGGTCAATGTCAACTGTGTCTAAAGAAGATACCAACTTGGCCAATATCTCTTGTGAGGTTTCCTCATCTTACCCTGAAGATGAGTCTGATGAGCTTGAATTGGGTCTTGGCTTGAGCCTTGGTGGTGGTGGTGGTGGGGGTTTGAAGTCAAAGTCTGCTGCTGCTCCTTGGGGAGGCCAATATCATGCTAGGATCTTGACTGCTAAAGATTTCCCTTCTGTTTCTAAACCTATTTCCTCCTCCACTGCTGTTGGTACTAAGAGAACTGCTTCTGACCACCCTGTTTCTCCCCCCAATGGTACCAGGTATTTAAAGCTTTCATCTTTATTGAGACCCACAAATCATTTCCCTTCCTTTCTTGCTCTTTTACTTGTGTGTGTCTCTTTGTGAGTGTGTGTTTCTTGATTTATTGCTACTTTGTTCTCTTCAGTTTTTATTTCGTTACCCATGCTGGATGGTTGCTAACTTTTTTCTTTGTAAAGATTGGTGTGTTTTTTGGAACCTTATTTAATTAAGTTTCTAAAATAAGTAGAGTTTTCTTCTTCCTAGTTCTTTTCCTGCAGAAGATTCATGTTTCCTTGATATGCTTTTGTGAATTTTATATTGCCTTGATTTTTCTGTGTCCTGTAGTTTGTAATTTACTGTAATTGGTTAGTATGATGAACTTCCTCTTTGTGCTTGCTTGTTTTCCTGCAAAGGGTTTTTGGGGGTCTCTTAGTTGTATCTGGAGTTTTAGTTCAAAATCAATGCACATGTATGAATGAAGTTCTTCATTATGCTATCTCTATGTGTATATAACTTGTTTCAGAGCATTTAGTTTAAAATTTATTTTCCTGTTTGAGCCTTTTCCATTATGCTCTTTCTCACTCTTTATCTTTTTTATACTATTCTGATCACATTCTTTTCTAGCTTGTAGATTCTTTATTGGTTGATGGTTTTTTATGCATCTGATTCTTGAGATAAAGGCCCATCAATTTACCTTTGTTATAATCTTTTTCTTTATTCTCTTTTAGATCTGATCTTTTATGAATGTTTTATATATGTGAGCAAAATGTGAATTTTGTTTTTCTGGGTGCCACTATTTCCAAAGAAAATCGGGGTTTTTTGTATGTCAACATTAATATGTACACTCAGCAATGAAAAGCGAGTTCGTCTTTCATCATAACAGTCCTGTGGCAACTGATCTACTGTGGATATCATTCTGTTAAGGTTGTACTTGTTTTGTCAATTGAGTCTGATTTTTCGTACATTTGATCATTCAAATGGAGCAGTCAGGTTGTTGGATGGCCTCCTATAAGAGCTTATCGAATGAACAGCTTGGTTACTCAAGCGAAATCCCCGGCCGATGGTTTTAACTCGATGGTTGAGGAGGACAAAAGCAAGAATACCCCGGTTGACAGCACTATCAATGGAAGCAACAAGAACAACACTAATTTCAAGGAGAAAGTGAGTACCAAGAAATCTCTTTTTGTAAAGGCAAATATGGATGGAACTCTTATCGGAAGGAAGGTTGATCTGAACGCTCATAGCTGCTATGAAACCCTAGCGCAGACATTGGAGAACATGTTTGATGGGCCCACTACTACCATGGGTGCAAGACGTTAGTTTTTACTCCACTGTTTCCAATTGAACACCATTTCTGATGATATTGGGTTTTCCATTTTGGATGCCATGCTATTTATAACCGTAAGTAACTTGATATCTCAATTTGATTAGGTCCAAGCACGCAGAGGCATGAAGTAATGGCAGAAGCTACAGAAACTTCAAAGCTGTTGGATGGCTCATCTGAGTTTGTGCTTACATATGAAGACAAAGATGGAGACTGGATGCTTGTCGGAGATGTCCCTTGGAGGTATATTGCTAATTTGCAGAATACATGCTCAACTCTTAAATCATTCTAACAGAAATGAATGAGATATTTTACATCTCTTTTATCTGTTGAACCAGATTTTCTGCTTTTGATTTACGGTGTTGTTGTGCCTTTCGCAATTTTTATTCAGGATGTTTCTAAGTTCTGTGAGGAGGCTTCGAATCATGAGAACATCCGAGGCTAATGGACTTGGTAAGTAGTGTAGATATATCACACCGTCCTTCTGCGAGAATCATAAAAATGTTGATATCTTAAAAATCCTACATTACAGCTCCAAGGCTTCAAGAAAGGAACTGGAGGCAGAGAACGAAGAACTAGAGCCGTCTAAAGAATATATATTTCCTTTACTTTTGGGCAAGAGAAAATCAAGTTCCTCGTTTGGTAGAGTGATATATATACAAGGAAACAAGAGATACGAGAGAGGTCGAAGCATTTTGTACAAGTTATGAGCGAAGTTGGGTTGGTTTTGCTTGGTTTATAAGTATATCTTTTCTATTTTTTCACACTTGCTCTTGGGGAGGGCACTTTTGTTATCGGTGCAATCTACACATGCACACTTAACTGGTAGTTGGTTTATGATATATTGTAATTATGGGAATGCTCAATGGATAGCCTATTGAGATTGTTGTACCCACCAAATGGATTCATTGAGCCCTTGTTAATGGAAGAAGATTTGCATGGTTTCTAATCTTGAGCTCTCATCTCTGGTTGTTGATGTTTCCTACCTCTAGCTTCTTCATTTCCTATTAAGACCTATGACCTCTGAGTTAAAGCTTGATGCAGGTTAACAGTTTCATTGCTTCTCAATTATTGATATGATACTGTGTGTGTACGGCGTACGATCAGATCAGAATAGAATGAGATTGATACTACCATCAGATCAGAGTAGAATGAGATTGATACTACCGTATACCTTCTGTGTTTTGTTTAATTTAGGCTTCTGTTTTTCTTTTCCTTTTTGGAGTCGGGGAACTTGGTTATTTATTGACTATTATTTGGTGAAATACTGGTGGATGGTGGTGTGGTGGCTGCTATGCCCTCTCCATGAGATGTACTCCCTCCGTCTTAGAATGAGCATCATAAGTTTGTTTTGATCAGATACTTATGAGATGTACTCCCTCCGTCCTAAAGTGAGCGTCAAAGTTTGTTTTTGATCGTATACTTATTTTGAGACGGAGGGAATGTGGTTGGCACCAAAGCATAGCTGTTATGGGGAAGTGCACCAAGTGAATGTAGGCCCTTGATGGTCTTCAACAACCATATATTTGGTTGAGGTGGTAGTCCAAAATCAACCAAAAGCAAATAAATCAGTAGGTTTTGGTGAAATATAATGTCTGGTGACCCAACAGGCTTGTCAGACGTGCAATGGTGAAAACTGCAGGCTTGTGCAATATCAATAGAACTATGAGAAATTTCATCTGATGATACAATGTGGTTGCCTGTTTCGTGGCTGGGATCTGGGCTAGAATTCACAAGAATATGCAAATATTATTTAACAAGACCCTAAAAAAAAGGGAAGATTTCTACTTACAAAAAAACGAACGAAATTGATAGCCGAAATGGAATGCTGCGTTCGTCTATTCGTTCCTTCTTACAGAAGACCATTTACAGGTGATGTACTGAACACGGGCTTATCTTTGTTGCTAGCATTTCCACCATTGTTACTGCTGCTTTTCCTCCGAGGCTTTGCTTCTCCGAGCATTGTGATAACATCTCTCATGGAAGGTCTATCCTTTGGGAGTTTGGCTGTGCAGATTAGTGCTATCCGAAGAACTAAAAGCATCTCTTCTTGAACATGCTGACAGTTACCTACGCTGGGATCTAAGGCTTCTTCTAAAGGTTTGCTGTCTCTTATCTTCATTCGCATCCACTCTACAACATCTACAGACTCTCCGAATTCTGGATCCAATGGCCGTTTCCCTGTCAGAAGTTCTAACAGAACAACCCCGTAGCTGTATATATCACTCTTCTCGTCAACTTTCAATGTGTATCCGTATTCTGTTGAGAAAATTATCGTTAGTTCATACATTTAGGAAGTAAGAACACACAAAAATTGCAATCTGATGAACTTGTAACTACTAACTCACCAGGAGCTATGTACCCATAGGACCCTGCAACCATTGACATCGTCTCATTCTTCTTGACCATCGTTCTGGCCAGCCCAAAATCAGCAATTCTTGCCTCAAGATTGGCATCGAGTAGTATGTTATTGGACTTGATATCGCGATGGATGACTGGCGGGTGACAGTCGTGATGGAGGTATGCTAGCCCTTGGGCAACTCCGACTGCTATGTTATATCGTGAAACCCAGTCCACGAGCAATCCCCCTGCCTCACATTTCCCGTGTAAGACTTCTCCAAGGCTACCATTGCGCATATACTCATAAATTATCATTGCATTCATGTCGTTGTGGAGGAACCCTAATAGCCTCACAATGTTTCGATGCCTCAACCTTCCTAAAACATTCACTTCCCCCACAAGATCATCGCAGGTTCCAGTTTCGATATCATTTCCAGTTCCTGTCCTCCATAGTTTCTTGACTGCTACCACGGTGTTAAGCCTCTGCATCTCGGCTTTGTATACGATTCCGGTGGCCCCCATTCCGATCACATTTGATTCCTTGATACAAGAAAGGATGTCATTGCTAGTGAACCCGAGCCTCTGGAATGCCTTTAGTCTCCAAGGCCACTCTCCTTTTCCTGCATTAAATCTTTCCTCGAAGCAACCTCCATTAGTGTACCATTTTTTGTATAGAGATCTAGCGCTAAATACTGCTACTACTACAGCTAGGAGTACCGAAATTCCTACCAGCCATCCAGCAATTATGTGTTTGGCGTGCAAGCTCTTATGCCTCGATGTATATGCTGCACCGTGAGTGCATGGAGGTAGCACGCTACCACACAGTCCCGCATTGCCCACAAGATCACTTGGGTTTATCGTTCTGAGCATTCCGTTTGCTGGAACAGACCCTTCAAGCTTGTTAAAGGAAACATTCAGCATTTCCAAGGCTGGAGAGTTGCCAAAATTTGAAGGAATCCCACCAGTCAAGGAATTGTTGGATAGATCAAGAACTGATAACGTGGGCATCATGGAAATTGCCACCGGAATTGGTCCAGTTAGTTGATTGTTTCCAAGATTCAAATTTACCAGTTTTTCACAGGAAGCTATGCTTGCTGGAATGGTTCCAGTGAAATGGTTTGATGAGAGATCAAGGACGGAAAGTGAAGGGCAATCCTGGAATTGATCCGGGATTTCGCCTACCAAGTTGTTGCCTGAGACTAAGAAGTTTTGAAGATTTGGAAGAGACAGAATGGAGGAAGGAAGAGAAGCTTGAAGTTGGTTCAGAGAGAAATCAATGAAGGAAAGTGAAGTAGAAGATGGAATGTCATTTGGGATTTGGCCAGTGAGGCTATTGTTAGCCAATTCCAGCCTCTGAAGCTTTCCAAGTTTGCCAAAACCAATTGGGATTGTCCCAGAAAGGAAATTATTTTGCATACGAACACGAACCAAGGATGTACAAGTTGATAAACTAGCAGGAATTGGACCAGAGAAAGCATTGTTGAATAGAATGAGCTTAATAAGATTACCTCCATCACACAAGCTTGTTGGAATTGGACCAGAGAATGAATTGGACGATAAATCCAACCATTCAAGTGGAGAATTACGGCCGAGATCACTTGGCAATGGGCCAGAAAGAGAATTGTTCCATAGCTCAAATACTGTTAGTTGTGTCAACTTCCCAAATCCAGAAGGAATTGAGCCTGTCAACTGGTTGGACATCAGATTCAAGAGCTGCAGATTCTGCAAGTCAGCTATAGTTTCTGGGATTTCTCCAGATAACATGTTATCTGAAAGATCCAAGAAATTTAGCAAACTGATGTTTCCGATTTCTGCTGGAATCTTTCCTTCTAAGTTGTTCTTGTACAAGAAGATAGTACTAAGATTCTTTAGCTTTCCCAGTTCCGCAGGAATTGGGCCGTCTAGATTCCCAATTGCCAAATCAAGATACTTGAGATTAGTCAAGTTTCCAAACTCGACCGGAATTCTACCTACCAATTCATTGTAGCCAAGAACAATACTTTCCAGTGAAGAAAGCTGGCCAATCTCTTTTGGTATATGCCCTGTCAAGTTGTTTCCAGAGAGACCAAGATACTTCAGCTTCCCCAAGTTCTTCAGAGACACTGGAATCGAACCCTGGAAATAGTTCCCCCTAAGATCCAAGCTTTCCAGTGATGTAGCATTTCCAAGATCCTCAGGAATGTACCCGGAGAAATTGTTACTCGAAGCGTTCAACACTATCAGCCCAGCTGCATTCCCAAGACCCTCAGGAAAGCTCTCAACAAAGAAGTTCTGACTTAGATCAATGGAAACGAGGGAAACGAGACTGGATAGAGATTTCGGCAATGGTGATGCGAACCCATTGGAGCATAAGTTGAGTGAAGACAGACTCGTGAGCTTCTGAATGTCATCAGACACTATGCCACTCAGATTCATGTTGGAAAGATCAAGACTGGTGATTTCGCCTCCAGAATTGCAGCCAATTCCAGTCCAACCACAATGGAATGAAGTGTTGACAATGCCATTGTTTGGAAGATGCCAATCTTTAAGCAAATCCAATGGGTCAATAAGACTAGCCTTAATCGATAAAAGAACCGATACTTGATCATTCAACTCAACCTTCTCTACCACCTTAGCAGAACCAGATGACAAACCAATGTAACAGTAAAAGAACAACAACAACAATGCAAGTACAAACTTCATGTTGCTGTTCTTGAATGTTAAATTTGGTTTTAATCTTCTAATTTTCCATCATTTCGGACTCAGAAGGTGGATCAGGTGGAGAAGAAGTGTGTGTGTGTGAGAGAGAGAGAGAGAGAGGAGAAAGAGGAGAAGATTGGTTGATTAGTTGGTAGTTTTACATATATAGTTACTAATATGAAAAGTAACATGGGGATTAGTGTATTTTAATGGGGAGAGCTCATGAGATTTTGGGGTTTGGAACACCCTGTTAATACAGATAATTATTGATAGTAAAGTTTGGAATTATTGAAAATTAATCCGACACTGATCATGGAAAGAATGTGCTGGTGAGGGACTAAGACATTACTGTTTCTTCTTCCTCTTCTTGTTCTGGCATTAGGATGGATAGTCAACTTAGTGGGTAATATTCTGAGTGTTACTCTTGTCTGTATGTAATAAACTATACTCATTGAGTACAGATTATGAAGAGATTAACCAGTAATTTATTCATTGAGTACAGATTATGAAGAGATTAATGAGCAGTAATTTAATAACTCGTCATCATTAGTGTGTTTCGGGTATTTGATCGATGACGGTTGATCGTCCGAGAGGCTATTATTCGCTTGCGGCACCTCGACCTTCAGATCTTCGGGCTAGTGACTTTTCGACTTGGCTACTACGCACGAGCCGCTAGGTGAGGCTAATTAATCGTTTTTGGATCGGGTGGGTGCACACTAAAATGTGTATCAATTGTACAAAATTTAGTAAAAACTATTTCCAAACATATTTCAGCTTGTAGAAAGTTGAGCAGGGCAATATTGTATTAGTACAAAATTTATGCAATACATGAATGTTTGATACACATATATGAATGAAGAATAATGAACCTTTTATACTAGATATAGTTTTTCTTCTTTAAGGTTAATTAACTTCCAAGTATAACAAAACATTCATGACTTATGAGTCAAGAACACTCAATACTCAATGGCAGGGACCTACAAATGAATCACCATATTGGGAAAGAGTCCAAAGATTCACACACACACATACAAAGAAACTAGTACTAATCTTTTAGTCAAATTAATGATGGTAGTGGTAGGATTCCCTACTTCTCTCTAGTGATGGAACATGATTTTGGGTAGGCCTGTCAAAATGCTATCCATTAACCCACTCTAACCCGCTTTAACCTGCTAAACAGCTCAACCCATTATAACCCATTTAGTTAAGAAATTGTATATTAGAATGTCAAAAAAATATTTTTTCGTGCAAATGAGTATTTAATATGTTAATTTGAGTTTAACTTAACTCATTTATTATACAATTGAGTAGATTGATTAATTAAATGGGTTATAATAGGTTGAACCCATTATAACCTGTTAATTATTAAAATTCAACTCATTTCAACCCATTTAACCCGTATTGACAGGCTTAATTTTGGGTCATTAATCTATAGTGTATAGATTTGTCTTTGGGAAAATGGAGGATTGAAATTGAAAGTTTATTTTAGCAAAATCTTGATAATGGCACACATTTGAGTGGGAGCAATAACAGAAAGAATCTTTCCATGTTATAGGCAACCAAAACAAGTTGAGTCCAGCTTATAAATTTAAACTACCAACAAAATGAGCAAGAACAAAACAGTTGAAAGGACCTAATATATTGCCACTTTGTTGAAAAGAGTTGGCCAATTAAGTTGCAAGATTTAACCTTTAAGGAATCAGTTGAACATGGATTAATATGTGACTTTACATAATTAACCAAAAAACATTATATAGTATTTTGCATATCAAGAAAAAAAGAATTATTAATCAGCCAACCTTCTTTTCAATAAAATGTGGTTGATATATCACATTATACATCATATTAGACAGGTAGAATTTTCTTGAATATCACAAATTATCACATTTCCTTTATTCTTTATATCAAAGTACAAAATATGATCCATGGATCAAAAACATACAATTATACAAAACCAAAGGATTTTAGAGGAGATATAAAAGGAGATCAAGGAAAGGAGGGGAAGGAAATGGTGGGAGAGTGATGGACATGATCAATCATGGGCCTGACTGAGGCCCACCAAACAGCCATTTTGTCATAAAATAAGTAAAATTATTAAAAAAAAAAAAAAACACTAATAAATTGCCCAATTTCACATGTAGACATGTGGGAGAGGGTATAGTAGAAAACTGAAGTGTGTGTGTGTGTCACTTTGTGATACTGAAAGTGTATTGTATGGAGGCCATGTGAGGCAGCAGCTTCCTAGGGAATGCACCCTCCCATTAATCTCCATCCTCCCATCCTTCTATTATTAGAGAGAGAGAATGGGGGAGAGATGAATTATTAGTCACAAGAGCATATGGTATATATGTACATATATAAAATTAATATAAGAATCCAATATGTTAAAAAAGAGCTTCATTTGGATATTCATGGAGAGGAGAAGGTGAAGTATTAGGTGTCCCCACTTGTGGTCTTCTAAAGACACACCTAATCATGCAATGCATCATTGCAAATGTTAGATTTAGGATTTTAATTAACCCAAATTAAATTATGTTACCTTGTGGCTAAGTATCCGTCTTAAAATTGAAAGGTTAAAAGCTCCTTTACATACCATAGGATGTTAAGAGCATCTCCATTCATGACTTGGTCATCTACGTTCTCTTTTTTTCATATCAATTTTTTTTTTCACATCACCATCATCAATAATTTTAACTTTATAAATATTTTTCTCTATTTATAACGAAAGTCATGAATTTCTCTCTCCAATTTTTTACTATACTCTATCATATTTTTACAAGGGAAAATTATGTCGGAGCTTGCTTAGATAGAATGCTTGCTACTGAGGTGGAAGCATATGTTGTGCGCAGCGGAATGACAACAACAATGGCACTAACAATATCCAAAATCAAGTTCATCCCACCAGGCTATTTATAACCTCCAAGAATATTCTAGAAAATGAACCTAGACATGTTTTGGGGAGACCAAAAGTCAAGTCTACCTATCAAATTTATTCACCAACTAAGTTTATGAATACACAAGGGAATGAATATGAAAAACTTCAATTGTCAATTCTAGAAGCTCTAAAAATTCTTAGTCTTAAGCCAATCAACTCTAACAACATATTTCATGTATATGCTTGAAAACTGGTGAGAGTGCTCTAAGTTTTACTACCACTTTTAGAATGTACTACTCCCTTGGGCTCCCTCTTGCTTTAAATTAGTGTCATATTTTTGTTTGTCATGCCATTTGGCTCATTTCATGAGGATAACATGGCGTGACGCATCAATTGACTTTTAACACATGGATTGACGACGTGAAATGTCACATAACTATCCCCAAAATTATAAAAATGTCACAACCAATGCATTTGTCACACCACATTATCATCATAAAGCTAGTCTACAACCAGCTCCTTCAAAGATGTGAAACAAATGTGGCTACTGGGGATCGTGGAATGGCATTGTATACGGCTCGGGAAAAATAATGTAAAATCGAGTCAACAGAGTCAAATTGACGAAACTGATCGAAAAAAAATTGAACCGATTTGGTTTCGATTTTTAGTATTATAAAAACCAAAAATTAATATTGGTTTGATTGTGGTTTAGGCGTGATATTATCTTTTTCAAACCAAACCAAATCGAGATAATATTACTACTATATATTTATTTATTTTTACTTAGTTAATTACTTATGTACATTTATATTTTATAATATTGAGTATTGTATTTATATAAATTTTCACTCTTTTCTTTTTATTTCGATTTTTGCTCATTCAACTTTTATAATAGAGAATTATGTTCAATTAAATTTTGTAAATTGAATCATAAAATTTATTTTTTTGTGATTGAAAATCTCTACTCTATGGATTTGTTTTATCACCTATTGAAATTTAAAAATTACACAATTTCTTTTTGAAAACCGAAAGTTTATAAAAATCGAACCGAAAAATATAAAATCGAAGAGTCGGTTTTCATGTTCTCGGGTTGGTTTCGGTTTTAAAAAATGATAAAACCTAACTTTTGATTTGGTTGCGGTTTTGATCAAAACCGAACCATGATCACCCCTAATACCTACTGTTAGAAAAAATCTGAGTATATAATCGTCAGAAAATCAATGACAGAGATACAAATATGAAACACAAATTTGAGGCTCATAGCCACGATCTCCTTAAAACAGTATTGTCTCTCTAACAATCGTACTAAGAGGTGTACGAAAACTGCTTGCCAGGATACAACAGAAGCGTGAAGTCTTTTGTGAACGCAAAAGCCTCACCACAAACTAGAACAATGATAGATGAACACAATGCAGTGCACAGAAAGAGAGAGAAGCTATTTTCTGATTTTTCGTGAGACCTCCTTTCTGCATCGGGAGTCTCTTTTAAACCCTCTCCCCTAAATCGTAACCACTAAGGCTAATAAATCAGACATTAAGATACAAATAATGCTGTGATTAATGCAGAATTATTCTGTGCTTAATGGCTGAAGATTCAAACGGTTTTGAATTGATTCTAGAGGGTTACAGCTCTCTTTATTGCTGGAAAAGTTTAAAAGTCAAGACAGCAAAACATTGGGTTGATCAGGCATTCGTGTCCGCAGGTGCAGGCATTTGATCGCGCACAAGTCAAGCTAAATTGGCCTACGGATGAACCTCCGACCGCACCCCCGCACCCCTGCGTGGGCGCACGCGAGAGAGTGATATGTGGTATAATGTTCCTAACAAGTTTAAACACTACTAGAGTGCTATAACTTATATAGTGCATTACACTTAGTCTTCCTACCAATTTGGGATAACTCTACTTTGGCTTTGACACTATATTTTTCAATTTTCCAACAATTTCCTCATTCATCTTTTCATGTGAGACAAACCAATGCGGGAGTAAACTCCTCCCAATTTTTCACCAATGTGGGACAAACCAATGTGGGAGCAAACTCCCAATTTTCCACCAATGTGGGAGATAAATCTCCCCATTTTATCCAACAATCTCCCACATGAATGAGATATTGTTTGTGTTTATAGATTGATTCCTGCATAGAGAAAGTTGGATTTATTCTTTGAACTTTCCCCTTATAAAGTACATTTGCTTTACTAGCTGCCCCGTAGACGTGATATCCTTGAACTGTTCGACTTTTTTGTGTAAAGACCCACATATAGTACACATGAACCATTTCATATTGTTATGTTCTCATGATTTTGTTCATTGTGACCATGAACACGTCCTGGTTCTGCAAGAGTTTCTAAAGAACTGAGCCTTAACAGTTCTCCTTTGAAGCAGCCCCACTTCTCTCTCACGTAGGTGACTGTGAGAACCCCCGATCCTCGATATCCTCGTGCGATGAGAATCCTGGTGCAGGTGCACGGGTTTTCTCATTTCAGTGACCGCTCAAATGCTTGTGTGTGAGTTTGAGAGTCGCCACCTCCATTTATATTTAAGA
>JAOWAN010000049.1:4186593-4198384 GCA_028566635.1 Lobelia cardinalis
AATGAAAACAATTTTACAATCCAAGACTTAATTCTCAATCAGAAAGTACTTCCTCTAAAACATTACCACTCGCATGGCCACACGCTTGTCAAAAAGAGAAGAGGGATTGCTAAAGCACTAAAGGCCTCAAGAAGTACGAATACTAAAATAAAACTACAGAATAGATACTTGCTCTCCATTCTTATCGTGCATTGTTTCTGTGGCAAGTCTCACATTTTCCATCCAATAAGATGATGAATATGCAGCAATTTGTGTAATTGATCGAACAACTATGAAGAGGGATTATAAATGAACCGTGCAACACTTTCAGGGTTCGGACACCTTTCTTTATTTTTCAATCAAACTCAAGCTGACTCTAGTTTTTATCAAGGCATGGAATTGATGTATGAGCTTGAGCCAACTACTTCAAGAACAAGCTATAATGAGTTGAGCTCCATTCAACTTTAAGAAAATAAAAATACAAGGTGAGTTAGTTTTCTAGCCAGCGTACTTTGTTTAGGGTCTGGATATACCATAGAATTCTGTAAATTCACATAAAAACCTTTCAAAAATTTAAGAAGTTAAAGACAGTTCTCTCGTTAGTCCCCCGTTAAAATACCTAATGGGAGACCTGAAGTGGACATCCAAGTATACACATCTAAGTGCAACGTAAATTCCTTGGGAGGCATCAGAAGACCTCCAATTCCAATATCATCCACTAAGACTCTCATTCCAGCTTCAAATTTCATGTTTTGGATGTCCACGTCAGCTCTCCCTTTAGCATTTGGACAAGGGACCGACGAGAGTGTTATCTTTACCTCAAAAGAAAAGTTAAAAGGTTTTTTTGTGAATTATTAGAGTTTGATGGCATATTGAGACCATTAAGCAATGTTGGTTAAAAACTTTAATCCACCCAAAATACTTCAACTATATAACACATACATAAATAGTATATTACTACTCAAGCTCATTCAAGCTGAGCTCGAGCCGGCTCTGTAGCGAAACAATCAACTAATGCTGTCAAGGCAACTATCATGTGACAGACCAGCAGTCGTGCCGACATGTCTACAAAATCAATTTGTTAATGAGAATACGCACCATCACTGAGGACAAGAACAAGATCGCTGTCAATGACGGTTGGGATGCGGTGGGCAATAGTACACACTGTACAATCCTTGAACTCTGTGCGGAGGATCTTCTGAATAAGATTATCTGTGGCTGAATCAACCGAGGCTGTCGCTTCATCAAGCACCAGAATTCTTGCCTGTTTGAGTAAAGCTCGGCCCAGCGATACAAGCTGGCGTTGTCCCACACTCCAATTGTCTCCATTTTCTAGAACTGCCAATTTTTAGATATAACAGAAAATATCTATCAGTATTCAGCAGTACATCCCAAAAATGAAGGCCCATGATCAGTAACGAACCTAAAGAATTTCTGATGGGTCAGAGTACTATTGCTAAAAGAATTCATAAAACGTGTGTGTCACCATCCAGTACTACGTCACCTAATTGGGCACCGACTAATAAGGACTCTAGACGAGTACAACCAAGGGCAGAAAGCTCTCCCCACAAAGTTTTAACGCAGTTGCATTCGGAGGACTCGAACCCAACATATTAGTAAGAGGAAATAATGTAAATTAGCAAAAAATGCTGAAATGTTTATTGTCTTAGAATGTTCAACAAAACATGTTTAATATATGTAAAAGAGAATTGAAGAGACGTACGGGGTACGGCGTCAAAAGAAGTCAGTTCTATTCTCCATTTTTCTTAAATCTTGATTTTTAGCATTTTATATTCATATTTTCTTTAAAAAAATTATCATGATAAAGATAGAGAGAATTATTCTTGAAAAAAGATTTACAGCTCCAATCAATTTATATGTTATATTAATAAAAATATATATACTCAATTATTAAACCCTTCCCAAACCTTGCAATGATGGGAGCCCCATGCACAAGGAACCATCCTAATGCATATTAATAGAAATATCCACTTTGGACCCCGAACTTCTATTAACACCATATAGAATATAGTTTTATGCAGAATTTCCTGCGGGCCAGTACCTTCACCAGGTCTGTCCTTGCCCACGGTGATGTTTTAATATTGTTTTATCGGTCACTGAACCATCAAGTACACATACCTGGTGAATCGAGCTTTTGCTCTTTCCCACGAACTGTATCTCCAAGCTGAGATTTATCAAGGGCCTGTGTGCAATAAACTTAATTTACTTAGCATGGCATAATGCACCAATTGAGCAGCAGATTGGAAAAGAAGAAAAACAAGATGTACTCGGTTCCGATATTGATCTGACAAGCAAATAAATTAGCAAAGAATGCAGAAACTTAAGGAACCAGTATTTAACAGCGTATTTAACTATATATTTTCAAGTGATGCAAATTGAATTTCACCTCCCAGATTTCTTGATCGGAATGTTCATCGAGGGGATCAAGGTTGCCCCTGATGGTGCCTTCAAATAAAGTTGGATCTTGTGGTATGATACTCAGCCTGCTACGAAGATCGTGAAGACCTATTGTTGAAATATCAATGTTGTCTATAATTATTCTTCCACCCTCCGGTTCAATCAGCCGAAACAATGCCTGAATCAAAGTCGATTTGCCGCTTCCAGTCCGTCCAACAATTCCAATCTTCTTCCCACCAGGAAACGTGCAGGTTACCTCATGAAGCACCAGAGGAAGATCCTCTTTGTAACGAACCTATGTAGAATATTATTTATGGCATGATTTAGATAATATATTATATAGTATCAATTTATTTCTCGACTTTGTATGTACCTTTAAATCCATTATTTCTATTGTTCCTTGCTCTGGCCAAGACGACGGGGGGCGGTTATTTTCATTAACTGGTGGTGCTTCACCAGGAATATGGCAATACTGATGAATCCTCTCAATGGAAATAATCTTGTTTTCAAGCTTGCAAAAGCTAAGAATCCACCGTGATAAGCGTGCATTTAATTGCAGACCATATGTTACAGCAAGACCTGCCATACCTATAGAGAAGGAAAAGTTTTCAATAGAAACGATTTTAGTCTGTTCAAAACACTCGCTAGTTAAAAAATCTGTCATGCTTTGTCTTTATGTAGTAAATTGATATTTTGTATATCTATTTCAGCGTTTCTAATATTATCTTAATAATCAGGACCATTACTCTACTAGCAAGTTGTCAGGAATGTTGGACCTGTTTGGAGATGGCATCCACCCCTCCCTTTCGTTACTATTTATAGTGAAAGAAGTGGGTTCATTCCATATGGCCTTTTGGCACAGTAATACAGCTGAATGTGAAAACTCTTTCCGCAGTTACTCGGGGTCGACTACATAAATTATTTTTCACCTTTCAAATGACCCAAATGTGTGTGCATGATGTGGGCCCTTTGGTGTTTGTTTCACATAATTAATTAAAAACATTCAAACTTGGTGATAACCGGTGAAAATAACAATGAAGATTATGTATCCAAGCCAAATTTCTCACTTAGTGGCAGCCAAGTAAAAATGTCATCATGTTAACTATCTCCTGACCGATTGCATACTAACAGGAATCCAACTTAAACACCACATATGTTCTCTATAATCAACTGTAAAGGTTTACTTACTTGGGTCAATACTTCCATGGGGGAAGCTCACAAGCATAATCGCGCAGAAAGCAAATACAAATGTCGATAGTAACTCCATGCGTAGGCAGAGCCATTCGATGGCAGAAAGACTGCAAAAGAAAGGACGAGAAAAACAATCAAGGAGGTAGAGATTCCTCTTCATGAACCGTTTTTCTTGTCCAAATCCTCTAATCGTAGCTGCTCCAGCAATTGATTCGCCAAAGAGATGGATTATTGGAGACTTTTGGATGCTGACAATGCGCACCAGTTCTCTTGATGAAGCCATATAGTATTTCTGCACTCAAATACACTACATAAACATCACTTCCTATTTAATCAAGCTATTGTTCTCAAAATGTCATATGTTACCTGCATCCACAAACAAGCAACTGCCATTGGAATAACAAGAAGTAAGATTTGCCAAGTGACTTGTGTCATCACCCCGACTATCCCAATAAGCTGGATTGTTGTTGAAGCAAACCCCCCAAGTCTAAAAGGAATGTCCAGATCAACAACACCTTGATCAATCGATACCTGATAGATCAAAGAAAGATAAGTATGTGATAAAAGAAAAAGTGACTGTTTAAGGTAAAGCTGTGAACCATCACACAAAGATGGTTTATTAAACTCATCAGGCTTGAGCTAGGTTCATTTAAAGCTCGACAAGGATCAAGAGCCGTAGAGTTCGAGTTGAGTTCGAACATGATACGGCTCAAGATATGAATGAAACCAGCTTGGTTCACTCGAATCAGCTAGGTAACACGAGATATACAACTTATGTGAACTTTATATGATTACAGTATGATTTAGACTAACGCTAGAGCGAAGTCCAAGCTCATCCTGTGCATAGCTTGTTCAGAGAACTAACTGAGTCAAGCTGGAACATAGGTTCCTCGGCTTGGATGACGCTCAAACTCGAACACTCAAGGCTCTGTTTGGCTAAAGCCATCGCGCTTCACAGGTGACAATATACTTTCAACAAGTTTGAGCATATTCTTCTGACAAAAACACACATACACGATTCAATATCCGGCCAGCTGGAGTAGAGTCGAAGAACGACATTGGTGCTCGGAACACATTTCTAAGCATTTTCAAGAACAGTTTTTGTGCCGCCGCAAGACCAAATGTAGCCACCAGTACAGCTCTCACAAATATAAACCACGAACTTCCAAAGGCCAGCGCCATATAAACACCAATAAGGACCATATTACTCGTTCGGGGTTGGTCCCCTTCTGTTTGTGGATTTGCCCAGGCCATCCACCAATTACTAGCAATCTGAAGCACCTGGAATAATGTTTGGGCAAGAATAATCAGTGGAATCAGTAAGCCCTTGTATGCTGCAGCCATATACGACAAGTAAACTTTCATGCTGATTTTCCCTCTCTCTCTCTCCTCTTCTTGAACAAGCTGCTTTTTCCTTGACCATTTGGCTTTCTTTCTTTCTTTAGTAGCTTTCCGGTCTGAAGTTGACACACCCTCTTGAACTTCTTTTCCTAAACAGTCAATATTGGCTCCGACTGATTCGCATTTTTTACTCAATAGAACGGGTTCATCGAGAGGCTGAGGAACATCAGAATCTTCAGATGAGTGATTGGGAATATCCATAGCTTCGATTGCTTCATGGTGAGCTGAAACCAACGTGTTGAAATCAGTTCCGGCTTGCAAAAGATCGTCATATTTTCCTGCCTGAATGACACAACCGTCCTTTAGAACCTGCAACATCGAACATAAAGATTAGAGAGGATTATATTAAGTATAGCTTACACTCATAATTTCAAGCTTTTTCATTGAAATTTTGTAAAGGATAAAATTATAGTTTCCTTTGAATTCTAATGCACACCTAAACCTTGCTCTTGAGTATTGTGCTGCCAACAATGTACATATAGCCTAATGCTTCCCCTCGTGTGAGACCCTCTCAAACATGGAGAGGCAAACAGAGGTGCTTCACTAGGGGCATCATCAAACCAAAAAAGAACGCCAAAATTTTGTGAACAGCGTATAGCCAAAAACAGATGCAAGGGGCAAACCTCGCCAGACCGTTAAACCTTGTTAAGTTCTCAATTTATCTGAAAGATTAGGATTTCTGAATCTGTCCAATACTGTGTGTTTACCTAAACACAAGCACTTGAAACAGAAAAGTTCTACCTAAAGGATCAAAGTGATCAAGTTATAACAAACATGACAACTTCCTAAAAAAACAGTTTCAACATTAAGGAAAAAATTAGCTTAATCAAGAAACCCGTACACATGATTTTAATCAATAAGTTTCCTTTACATAAGGAAACATAAAGGAAAGTCTGTACGTCTAATTATTCGAAAAACTATGTTTTCAAAGATGGTCGAGAGAGGCTGCAAATGCAAGTCAAAGCACCCTCCAAGTTTTCTTTCTACCATTGAAAAGTGTTTTAAATTATTATAAATATAGTTTAATTTCTATAGAAGCGAGAAAACACATGAGGAAACAAAATCAGTTTCATAAGAAAGGATCAGATACATTACCAGTATCAAATCAGCAGCCGGCAGAAATTCAACTTGATGCGTTACATACACCACTGTTTTGGAAGCTAATGCTGTCAATATATATTCCTGTAGTATTGTCGTGTTTATAGTCGAAATTAGTATGAAGTAAACTCAACTCAAATTAGCAACTGTGTTTATAGTCAATATTATATGAATCAAAATCAACTCAATTAAACAGTAATACTGACTCTAACCTTAAATAATTCTGATCCAGTGTGTGCATCAACTGCACTGAAGGGATCATCAAGTAGATAAATATCTGCATCTTGATAAAGTGCCCTGGCAAGCTGCACCCGCTGCTTCTGACCACCACTCAGATTAATACCTCTATCACCTATAAGAGTCTGATCGCCATAAGAGAAAAGCTCCAAATCTTTTTTCAATGAACAAGCGTGAATTACATTTTTGTACTTTGTCTTATCCATTGGGCTACCGAACAGAATATTTTCCTCAATATTTCCTGATTGTATCCAAGCTGACTGAGAAACATAAGCAGCAGATCCGCATATCCTTACCTAACCAAGTACAATAAACACATATTATAATGTACACTTCAGGAAAATTTAAAGTAAGATATTAGGGAATAATTGAAAACAATTACTTACTTCGCCAGATATTTTGGGGATCTCACCAAGAATGCAGGAAAGGAAACTTGATTTCCCTGAACCAACCATGCCACAGACAGCTACCCTCATTCCTCTCTTCACTTTCATCTGTATACCCTCCAATGTCGGCCTTGGACAAGATGGGTCCCATGCAAACTCACCATCTTTAATTTCTATTGCCACATTAGTAAAGCCTCGTTGCAGAACAATTGTTGCGTCTTCCTGCAACTCTTCCTCCTGCAAGAAGCCGGCAATTCGATCAAGAGACACTTTTGTTTGAGCCATCATTGAAACCAAGTCAGGAAAATTCCTAAGTGGCTCTTGGAGGATCCTGAAAGTGGCCAGAGCGGAAAGTACACTCCCAGCAGTCAGCTCACCCCCTAACAGTATAGAAGTACCAAAAGTGACAGCTGCAACAAATATAGGCGAGGTCCAAAAAATGAATGTAACAAACGCCTGCGAGTAAAGTGCTTTCTTTAGCCACTTGTATTCGACACTCCTCATTTCCTCCAGCCTCACACGATACCTATCCTCCCAAGCTTGCAACTTCAGGATCCTCATGTTTCTCAAGCATTCGGAAGTTTTCCTCATTCTATCATCCTTGGCAGACATTAGCCTGTCTTGGTACTCTTCCTGGACCCTCGCCAATGGTATAGTTACAACAATAGAGATAATGGTAGCAATTAATGTTGCCACTGAAGCAATTCCCACGTTCTTGTAGAGAATGGCAAGGGCTAAAATGATTTGCATAGGAAGCATCCATATGTCATGGAGATACCACGAATAGTCCCCTACTCTCTGTACATCAACTGCCATATAATTAACAATCTCTCCACTCGTGTGACTCTGTTTGGCTGAACTAGAGAGCTTAAGCCCCTTTCGGTACACCATTGCCGTAAGAGCCGATCGTACGTGCATACCCAAAATATCAACGCCAAGATACCACTGGCGAGTCGTTAAAGTCTCCACCAGTTTTGCAGCAAAAAGTATTCCAGCAAGAATGTAGCCTTCATGAGGGAAAGTCTCTTTTCCACCCAAGTAATCTACAAAGTAACTAATCAAGTATGGACCTACGTATGATACCAAAGTGTTCAACCCTGCAAATATTGCATTACAGGCTGCCTCCTTCCAGAAAGATCTGAGAATGGCCCAAGCCAAAGAAGGCTGCGTGCAGGGATTTTCAGCCTTCAACTTTTCCCAATTTGAGTTTAAGAGCTTGTAATTCGTCTTAGATCGATCTTTTTGTGAAAGGAGTGGAATGTCTCTCAGCTCAAGTGGTCTTTTTGCTCCAATGGAAAGAAGTGGGTTTAACCAAGAAAGTGTAGCTAAACTAAAGAGACCAGCTTCACTGTAAGGGGTTACCTTAAGACACCCTGCTTCTTCTTCGTGCAGCAATGGCACTTGAATATCAGAGTTCCTACAGACTAGTATACCAGTGGCACCCCTAATCGCAACAAAGCATAGGAAAGCAAAGGCCGGGGTTGATGCAATATTAGCTAAAGCATGAGAATTCCAGTGCTTTGATCCTTCTATTAAAAATCCTTTAGCGTCAACATAAAGGGTACCCAAACAAATGGCAAAAGACAGGCCCCACCATAATCTCAACAACAACGGGAACGTCTCCGATAGCTTAAATTTACAATGAAGAGCAGAAAAGCTCAGCACAAACCAAGCCAAACCTTGAGCAGCAGGCAACAACAAGAGGGCCCAATTTGTACCCTCCCCATGTGCAGCCAATCTAATTAAACCAACACCCTCAAAACCTAATACCAGAACTTGCACAAGCAAAACATAGAAGCAACAAAAGATTGAAGCCTTATAGCCATTACCAATTGAAACACCGATCATTTCACCATCAGCAGTTCTTCTAATTGTGGGGACCACCCCACCATTTGCATTGGAATCCTCCTTGATGACTCTAACTCGGCCCACACACACAACAATCTGCCTGATTGAGACTATGAAAAGGAAACAGATTACCAATGTCAAATTGATGCAAATTGAGGACAATTCCAATATGGGCATTCCTCTAATAGCTCCCAAGATTGCGCTTTTGGAGAATTCAGTGGAGAAAAGACTGATACCCATCATAGATATCAGGCTTTTGATTACGGAGGAGGGGAAAAAGAATTCGGAAATCAAGAAGCTGGGCTAGTGTAGTCCAGTATTTATTTGATATTATTATCGATAATATGTTAAACGAAGATCAAATCTCGTTCGAGGGGAATGCAATAGAGGAAAGAACATCTGGCGATGAGTGAGGTATTAAAAGCTTGACAAGTGCACGGAGAAAGGAAACAGATGGGTGAGCTGTAGAGATTTTCATCATCAAACCCTACACGGAATTCACCAAATTTAGAACACAACCCCAACCAAAAACTGTGTCTCTTTCCTTTGGTTTCTCTCTCTTCTCTGTTCATGTTATCTCGATGGAGCAGAAAGGGACAAAGTGGGTGCGTAAAATTGAAATCAAAAGGGCACCCATTACGTAAAATCCAAAAAACTGACCTGGTATTTTTAATGCTTTTTTCTGGGTAATCGTAATTTTTTTTGGTGTGGGAGATGGCCGAGGCAATTCTGTCAAGAAACAGGGGGTGGGGATTAATAGGTAGCTAGCAGAGCTGCCTGTGGCTTTACAGAGGGAGAGGGGAGAGAGAGATACAGAGAACATGCACTCCAGCTAAACTACCATTCGAAGAGTTTGGCTGGAGAGGAGCGAAATGTCACACTCCACCTCTATTGAAACTTTTTAGAGAGAGAGAGAGAGAGAGAGAGAGGCACAGAAGGAGATCCACGTACCTTGTTTGGTCTATATAGTAGTAGTATGTTAAAAAAACAAAATTAAGATTGGTAACTATTATTAAATGATCAAATCTTTTTGACGTTGGGACCTATGTTTTTGTTATTAAATACAGGAGAAAAAGTGGGGGATTGAGGTAAAAGGCCAGGTAGGATTGGGAGGATGTTTTTAATATTTTAATGTTTATATATATATTTTTTTACACTTATTTTTATTTGTATATTTAGTTTGGTGGTTGGGTACTTTTATAGTAATTCCATCCATATATTGAAATGAATTGATTTATGATGAATAATAGGTTTTAATTAATTTAATATATTATAATTTATTTAGTTAATTGATTAACGTAATTGTGTAATAAATGAGTTAAGTTAAATTCAAATTAATATATTGAATACTTTTTTTCACTAAAAAGTATTTTTTAAAAAACATTTTAATACACAAATTTATAATTAAATTTTTTTTTGAGTTGAGTTGTTTATCGAGTTAACATTTTGACAAGTCTAGTTTATATCGGTTGTTTTTGAAATTTTGTTTTTAATTTTTAAGTTTTTTTCTCATTAATTTCACAATTTTTATCAATTTCTCTTTCTTTTTCTTTTCGTCTTTACAAAAATCTAAAACTCAATATAAAAAATCACTCGTTCGATCAAACACTTATGTTTGAGTTTTAAATCTTTAGATTTCTTTTTTGTCACATAATTATTTATTTATTTTATTTATTTATTATTTTAGTTAATAAGAAAAATTATAAACTCAAATAAAAAATTCACCATCCAATCGGGTCCATCTATTATTTTCATTCTAACGGTGGATTTTGTTATAAGCTTCTTGTAGTTTAATTCTGAGTTTTAATTGTATGGTTATATTAAAATCACTATATTGTCCTTATGATGATAAAAGTGAAAGAGATGTTTTGAAGATGTGTAGGAAAACAAAGAAAATATGATGGTTCAATAGCAGAGGAGAGGTGAGGGAAAAAAAAAAAAAAAAAGGATGAATATGATATTTCTAAAAATATATGTAATGGGTTATAGGGATATATATGATAGAATAAAATTGATATTTTAAAAACATAATAGATATAAATCACTACAAAATCACATGAATAATTTAAAATTTTCAAAAAAAAAAAAAAAAAACATGTGAGCTCAAAGTAGTGATGAATTAATTAATGTTAGGTAAGAAGTGTCTGCACTACTTTTATATGAAAAATGTTGGGCGTCAATCAACTAGCATAATTAGTTTCGAGTGGTTTAATCAAACACCCGTCATTTTGGATCTCTTGTATGATTTGCATTCTAAAATTTATTTTTTTAAATAGTTTCTTTCTATCTATAAATAAAACACTTCGGTTGCGTTCTCTTGGGTGATTTTCACCCAGGATTTCTGATTTCTGATTTTTCTCTCTCATTGGTCTCACACTTTTTCTCTCTATCTCTCTTTTACTTTTTACTATAATCATTACAAAACCTCAAAAATCAAATAAAAAAATCACCCATCCAAACGCAACCGAACCCTGTACTTAAAGTTAATATCATATAATCCAATTGAAACGCGGTGGTATAGGCTAAACATCTCTTAATGTCTTCTTGAACAAGAGCCAAAGTAGCTCCAAAAAATATTCTTTACATTTCATACTACACAACTATAGTTAAATTCAGCATATCCATCACATTATTATATTAATGCACTTTTTTACGATTTTACTTGAATAACTCTCTCTCTCTCTATCAAAATATCTCAATCACCATCAACAACCTCACCTTCACGATCGCACTACCATCACCACTACAATCTTCACCTCCGCCTTCCCCTTCATTGTTTCCACCACTACCATTACTACCTCCACCCCTATCTTCACTTTAACCCCCACCAGTATCACAATCACTTTCATCGCCACCGTGCATTAGCTATCAGTACTACCGCCTCCACCCCGCCACCATTGCCATCATGCACTTCAGCTCCCGAAACCACCATCGCCTCTGTCATCGCCACCAAAAGTACTGGTTAGTGGAGGTCAAGGTGATGACGCACAGTGGTATGGGCCTGAGGATAGAAGAGATGGAGGTAGTCACAGCGGTGGGTGGTAATGGAGGAGGTGGTGTGTCGGTGTTGGTGGCTAGGGTGGAACTAGTGCTATATAAGCGGTTTCGAACTTGGGGATTGAAGATGATAAGTATGTGCTAAATTTCATGTATAAACACTATCCTTAAAGTGATAAACGCCCCCACTATATGCTGCAAGGTTTACGGCGTTCCACTTCTAGGATTAGAATAGC
>JAOWAN010000049.1:4205577-4220563 GCA_028566635.1 Lobelia cardinalis
ATTTCATCTCGTGTATATTTACACGAGTTGATTCAAACGGGATCTGAATATGAACAATGTAAAAGAAAGAGAGAGGACACTGGGCACATCTCGTGTGATCTTACACGAGATATGTCTCATATAATCTTACACAAAACAGGGAAGAGAATTATTTAGTTCTCTATATCTGACGTTCTCCGTATCTAGTATTTGCCATATCCGGTTGAAAGGGAGGGATCATTAACATTTCCGAACGAGAATCTAAGCTCGTAATGGAGAGAAATATGAACTCTTTGTGTATGGCAGGAACTACGAATTGCTCATGAACAGATCAACCCCCGAGAAAGTTCTTTTAAAAAAAATGAGCAATAACAATATATGTTAATTATTTTTATTAGTTGATGACGGTAAAAGAAAAGACATTCTCATGAAGAAGCAGCAGTAATGGCGGCATAAGCAAATCTCCATCAATAGCTTCCCAAATTCAAATCCATTCAGGTATCTCTGTGTCACCACCACCCAGTAAGAGAGCTGCAATGGAAGACGAAGCAGATATATACGACGGAATTAGAGCTCAGTTCCCCGTATCCTTCGGCAAGCAATCCAAAGCTCAAGTCTCCCTGGAATCCATCCACAACGCCACCCGCCGCCCTTCCACCACCGCCGCCGAAGACCCTTTGCCCTCCTCTTCCTCTTTCCCTTCTCTCTCAACTTCATCTAAAGCTTGGCTCGACTCCGTTAAGAAAACCCCCACTAGTTCTCGTAATTCAGCTAACCCTAACCCTAACCCTAACCCTAATCCTAACGATGACGATGCTACAATTGGCCCCCCTCGGCCTCCTCCTCCTCATCCAGTTTCTGATTCGAATGCCGACGTGCAAGAAGATGATGATAATGTGATTATTGGGCCGCCTCGGCCCGTTGAAGTGGATAATGATGATGATGATGAGGGTGAGATGATTGGGCCGCCTCGGCCGCCCCCGGTTGGTTCGGATACTGAGGACGAGGGTGAATCGGACGGCGAAGAAGATAATTTGCATCGGATACCTCTCAGTAATGAGATTGTATTGAAAGGCCACACCAAGGTACTCCATCCCAAAATAAGTGTTGCTTTAACCTTTTTTTTTTTTAATCAACTTTATTAAATGCTGACCATCTTCTTACAAAAAATTACTTCTTATTGCAAATTTATAGAAGTTGCTAGATGATGGTTTACTTAATGTTCTTACAATGATTGAAGTTGAATCGAAGTTATTCATGGCATTGAGTGAAGCTACAATGCTTAATGTGATACTTTTTTCCAGGTTGTATCTGCTCTTGGAATTGATCATTCGGGGTCTAGAGTTCTTTCTGGTAGTTACGACTACTCAGTTCGTATGTATGACTTCCAAGGGATGAATGCTCGTTTGCAATCATTTAGACAACTTGAACCATCTGAAGGTCATCAAGTTCGTAGTCTAAGCTGGAGTCCAACATCTGATCGGTTCTTGTGCGTGACCGGCTCTGCCCAGGCTAAGGTACTTTTTGCCCTGATACCAGTTTTATTATGGTTATTGACACGTGGTGCAGTGTTAATAGGTTTTAACACCTAATCTTTCTTCCGTCTGTTGGGCACTGCAGATTTATGACCGTGATGGGCTAACTCTTGGTGAGTTTGTGAAGGGGGACATGTATATCCGTGACCTTAAGAATACCAAAGGACATATAACTGGATTGACTTGTGGGGAGTGGCACCCTAGAACAAAGGAGACTATTTTGACATCATCAGAAGACGGCTCATTGCGTATCTGGGATGTAAATGATTTCACCACACAAAAGCAGGTGCAAGTTTTACGTCTGTTCGGCAATATCTTATACTTGTCATTTTCCTCTTGAAAGTATTTGTTTAATGCACCAACTTATGTGATTAGTTGTCTCTTCATTTCTTCTGATTCAACACAAATAAAGTGAATAATGGATCCATACGAAGTTTCTATTTGACCAAATTATCATTTGCATGCACTAAATTTGGTGGTCTGTATTCACTTTAGGTGTTATCTTGCTTAGCATTCTATATGAAAGGCTAATTCTTATTAAATATCAGCGAGTTGTAGACACTCATGTTGTGAGAGTAACAAGTATGCTCATTTACGAATGAAAATTTTCTTTTTAAAAACAATTTCGCAAGAGATTTGTCCTTGCACCTGTTCTTAAATGATTTTTCTTGGTGAATTTTCTGGTTTTGGTGTCATCTTGTTTAGCTATATGAAAGGCTAATTCTTATCAATATCAGTCAGTTGTAGATACTCATGTTGTGAGAGTGACAAGTATGCACATTTATGGATGCATTTTTTCTTTTTAAAAACAATTTCGAAAGAGATTTTGACCTTGCGTTTGGTCATAGTATCTTAAGTGATTTTTCGTGGCGAATTCTCTGGTTTTGTGACTTTATCTCAAAGTGTGTATATGCACATGACCAAACCACACCCACACAGATCACCAAGATTTCATTGAACAATTAACTAAATTATTATATTTTCTGAAAGGTTTGAGTAAAAGCAGCAATGATATTGTGCCTTTCAGTACTTAAGTCAATAAAAAACTAGTTGAATGCGGACTGCGTTCTTCTACTTTATGTACTCTGGTGGACAAAGGCAGCTTAAGCTCTCAGTAATAGTTGTAGACTGTTTTGCCTCGACCTGACCACACCGTTATAATGCTGCAGGTCATCAAACCCAAACTTGCGAGGCCTGGAAGGATTCCTGTTACCACTTGTGCATGGGATCGTGAAGGGAAATGCATTGCAGGTGGTATTGGGGATGGTTCTATACAGGTAGACACTGACAGTCTTTTGTAGAAGTGGAAATGCATTGATATTTACTTTCGATATTTTCCTTCATATTTGCTTATTTATAACTTTGCTTGCTTTTGTTCTCCTTCAGATATGGAACCTTAAACCAGGATGGGGAAGCCGACCAGATATATATGTTGCTGGAGCTCATACTGAGGACATAACTAGCCTTAAGTTTTCTAGTGATGGACGGATGTTATTGTCAAGAAGCATGGATGGCTCACTAAAGGTAAAAAATGCAGCTTACTGCATACTTGCGATCATCATTTAAGCTTCATTTGATTATTTGGGCCCTTGGGAACCAAGGGGTGGCTCAGTGGTAGAGCCGAGCTTTACAGTATGTAAGGTCTCAGGTTCGATCCCTTCCCATGCCCCCTTGGGGCAAAAAAAAAATATATATATTATTTGGGCCCTTCATATAATACAACTTGTAAATTATAGGCATGGGACTTGCGCCAAATGAAAAAGGAGCTTCATGCATTTGAGGATCTTCCCAATAACTATGCTCAGGCAAATGTTGTTTTCAGTCCTGATGAGCAACTTTTCTTGACTGGAACTTCCATTGAGAGGGACAGTACAACTGGTGGGTTGCTTTGCTTTTTTGATCGAGCCAAACTTGAACTTGTGTCAAGAGTTGGAATATCTCCGACGTGTAGCGTTGTGCAATGCGCTTGGCACCCCAAACTCAATCAGGTAATATTTGTTGTCGTCATTTTGAGAACACCATTCTGAATTATCTTGGTCTTAATATGTATTGATTAGCTAGGAAGCATTTCCGATTATGGTTATGTCATCTGCTGAAATCTTAGTGGATTAAAAAGTTTCACATGCAAGTTGTTTTCTAATTAACCACCTTTTAAAATCTCATTCTGTTTCTAGGTCTTTGCCACGACAGGGGATAAAAGCCAAGGTGGAACGCACATACTATATGATCCAACACTCAGCGAGAGAGGAGCTCTTGTTTGTGTGGCACGTGCACCAAGGAAGCAGTCAGTTGATGATTTTAAGGCCGAGCCTGTAATTCACAACCCTCATGCACTGCCTATGTTTAGAGATCAGCCTAGCCGCAAGCGTCAGCGAGAGAAAATGTTGAAAGACCCTCTAAAGTCCCGTAAACCTGAAGCTCCAATAACTGGACCAGGCCATGGTGGAAAAATTGGACAAACTAAGGGAAGCTTGTTGACGCAGTACCTTCTTAAGCAAGGTGGCATGATCAAGGAGACATGGATGGATGAAGATCCTAGAGAAGCTATCCTGAAGTATGCTGATGTTGCTGCAAAGGAGCCAAAGTTCATAGCTCCAGCATATGCTGAGACGCAGCCTGAAACAGTTTTTGCAAAATCTGATTCTGAAGATGACGAAAAATAATACTGACATTGACTGATTGCTGCATCTCCATTTCAAGTGTACTGGGCCTTCAGTGCTGTCCTCGGTGATAAAATTGCTATCTCACTGCAAAATTCCTTTATTCATATGTTTTGCACCTTACAGTTATTTCGTGTATCGGGATAACCTTTCCTGGGCAAGATACCAGCACATCTGAAGAATTGGAGCAGAAGATGGAAAGCTTTTCCAGGAATGAAATATTCTGGAAAATAATTGATGTAATACAAAAATGTTGTAATTTTTGGATCCATTTTTATAAAGAGAATGGTTTCTTTATCTTAATGTGATTTCTTGAAAATAATTATTTCATTCGTTTCGTAATAGTGGACTTTTTAGACTTATGCACATATATTAAGAAATAATTTATATGACAAATTTATTCTTATTAAATAGTCTCTTTTTATTAATAAGAAAAAAGATAAAGTGTAATTAATAATTATTGATAGTTGAAAAAATAGGAGGATAATTTAGGAAAGTATGTGTAAAAATTTCATAAAAATCCTAAAAGGACAATTATTTTGAAATAAATTTTTAACTTCTAAAAGGACTAATATTATGAAACGGAGGAAATACTGAATTACAGTCCATTTTTTGTTGTTTGGCAGTTTCTTTCAAAATGTAGATATTTTTTTCCCCAATTACTTGAGAAATCTGTTGAAATTAATTTTTAATTTTTAATTTTTTTGTTATCTAATGATTTGAAGAATTATAATAAAGTAATTTAGTTGAATGCTTTGACTCAATACAAAAGTAACACAGTTTGGTTACTCAAAGTCAACATTAGCTTTATACTCTTCAAGCTCAACGTATGGTTCAATAAAATAAAGTAAATATCTGTTTTCTAACTATCTTAAATTAAAAAGTGTTACAAATTATTTACCTAATATTATTATCGTAAGTGAAAATTTTGAATCTAAAATATCGTAAACACAATTTAAATAATAGTTTTATTTTGAACTTAAATTTACTTTTAAATTTTAAATATGGACTATTTGTTTGAAACTAAGCCTGGCAATTTGGGTTAAATGGGTTGAAACAGGTTGAGTTACAATAAATAATAGGTTATAATGGGTTCAACCTATTATAATCCATTTAATTATCCGATCAACTCAATTATAATAAATGAGTTAATTTAAACTATAATTGACAGGTTAAATAATTTTTCGCACAAAAAAGATATTATTTATATATTTTAATAAATAAATTTGTTATTAAACGGGTTGTAATGGGTTGAGATGTTTAACAGGTTAAAGCAGGTTAGAATGGGTTAATGGGTAGCATTTTGGCAGGTCTATTTGAAACTGATGGAATATCGTATTTAATAATCTTACTGTTTACATTGTTTTCAAATAAAGTTAGATTTGAGTCACTTTAATTAGAGTGATAGTATGATTTTTAATTTTTCAAGGGTTACAATATTTTTTTTTCTATTTTTTCACTTTAATCATTATACAATATTATTTGATATTGCAAAAATCACTACAAATCGGCTTGCTAATCCAAACCTTAATTATCAAGTTTTAGAATGATGAAGTAATTATGAGTTTGTGGGTTCATCTAGCAATAGGTAGCAGACATTTTTTTTGATATTTTTAATCAAGAACCAAAAAGAGTAAATAATAGTAAGAGTTGGGGTTTTATGTAGGTCCCACCGATCTTAAAAGAAAGAAAAGAAAAAGAAGCTATCTATAATTGAAGCAACCCAGAAGTTCATATTCAGGAATTGTGAGATGTTTCAAACCAATAATTCTGAGGTGTTTACATTATTTGTAGTTGGTATAGAACAAAAAAAAAAAGACTTCTAATTGCAGTCTTGTGTGCATTGACTCATTGCCAAGCCCACACAAAGATTGTTTTAAAAAAAAAAAAATGCAAATTACATAAAAGGGAAAAACAGAATGAATGAAACTCACATTAGTTGTAAATGTAATGTGATAATATATGTACAAAATTGTTATATGTATTCCTTTCTCAGACTCTGATTTTGTCCAATGGTCATAATATATGATTGATATGATAAGAGCACTCAGTTACAAAGTGTTATTAGTGCTCTTCTTGCTTTCTTCAGGGCTGTTGTTGTAATCAAGGGAGATCCAGACCTATCCCTCCTAAAAAAATAGGGATGATGACACACTTTGTGTTGCCTGCACTGAATCCACTTTTCTGATTTCTGTTATACATCATTATGCTACAAAACTGGTTTCCGCAGCTGCAGATAGTTCCGTATTGCCAACTCCAAACGCACTGTAATCTACACCTGCAAACACGATGGGCATTTGCACCTTTCCACCACAAACAAGTGGGGTATGGTCTCATGCTTGTCAAGGATATTAAATTTAGTAATACCCATTTTCATATCTTGTCAATCTTGAGTCTGAAAGAACCGTGAAGAGTTGTGTATCAACAAACAGCTGCAAAAGCCAAAAGAGTGAGAAAGCAGCATTCTGAATGATTCATATTGGCACTCTAATTGAATGAAAATTTATAGACAACTCATGCCTTAATAAATGGTTGATCTTTGCTGGGAAAGGAATCAACAAAGCTATCTTTAAGAAGTATTGAGACCTGCAAAGAGTAAGAAGCAGTTATAAGGCACTAGGTGGCGTATGGAGTTTCTCCACAGTTGGGCAAAGATAGAACATGTGAATAAGTTCTGTCTCACTCACCCTGTCATTATTTGATTGTACACTGGTGATCGTATGAGAAGTTAAATCTGTACAAAGTGACTCCAAGTATCGCCTCATGATTGTCAAATACTGTGATGCAGCTTCAGCCTGCACTAAGTTACGATTATTTTCTCGCCAATAGATCATTCTCGTTAACCTGAGAGTGCTACCCCTCTTTTATACTCCCTCCCTTCCAATTTAAGTCTCCACAACCCATTTGCACATTGCTTAATATAAGGTAAACTTTGTGGATACAATTAAATTGGAGTGAGTTCAAATGAAGTTTGTGGACACAAGTCATTTGTCCTATTCTTTAAAATGAAAAGGGGGCACTTTTTATGAAACACCTCAATTAGGAGTAGTGGATAATTATAATGGAATGAAGTATTTAAAGAATTTATGAAAGGATAATAAATACCTGCACTGAGTTGCACTTGTATACAGGACGCCTCCTACAAATAGGCTTTTCCTGTGACAATCTAGCATGGATTGGCCTTAATTCGGATAGAAGCTCTTTATGTCGAGGAAGCATGGGCAATGAGCACAATTTCACCTACTCGGATGGTAGAAAAACTTGCTTCAGTTTGAGATGTTAAGGCAGTCGATGGAATAAGAAAGTTCCATAAGAAGATTCCATGCTTGTATCATAAAAATAAATACTCCATTATAATATATTTTCAGAAGGAAACCCGTATGCTTAGACCAGAAAAGTTGCCTTAACGCCTAAATTCCCAGATTCGATTTTACTCCTGCCGGGTAAATCAGGTGTTCAATTTCCAGAGAAAGTGAGCATGCTCTCACAATAAATAAAACTTATTTACAGAACTTTTCTAAGCCTATATTCTATATCATAACCTAATATACCTGGTCTTTTTCCACATTAACCTGAATAAGATTAGACGTTTTCATCTTCAAATCAGCTGGTTTATGCTGTATGCCAACCTGAAAATTGTTTGTAAACAAGAAACTACAATTACAAGAATGGCTCAGTAGTAACAATGTACCAGGAAGCAAATTCTTGAAACAGTAACTCTCCAACTGCCTCTCTTTTAGATAGTTGAATTAGTTGCACAGGTTACACAAACGCACAGCATTATGTGTCACAGTTACTTGTAAATAAATATGTGTGTTCACCAAACTAATTTATCATTATAGAAAAGAGGAAATTTATCCAGAACTCACAACAAAGGGAACTGGAGCATCTAGGAAATCAAACATCTTTACTGGAAGAACCTGCAAAAATATCAACATGGAAATTGTGGAGATGGAAAATGAAAGGCAGGTGACCTCCAAATAAAAAGTAGTCGAATTAACACTACAATGGAGAAAAGATCACAAGAATGCTGCATGCTCTAAGGAAATTTAGAATTTAAAGGTTTTATATCGAAAAAATGGAAAGAGAAATGAGAAAGTACGCTTGAGAAATTCTTACAACGGTTTTCTGCACAGCTAACAATGTCTCTAAAGTTATCACTGGGGAATGAGAGTGTCTCGCAGAATTCATTTTCTTTTGGAATCTCAATTACAAGAGTCAGATAAGCTAGCAGCCCTTCTTGATCTTATCCATAATTTCTCTCCATCAAAGCTTCTCGGTAAATGGTTTAGGATCCTTAATCTTACCAGGTTATTCTCTTTTTTTCTTTTCATTTTTTTGCTCGCAACAATTTTGATTTAAAACAATTAAATGATAAAAAGATACACCAAGGGTCTATAGAAACCAGATCACATCATCAAAGTGCAAGCCCAGTGCCTGAGACAAGAAATACAGAAACTTTAAAAAGGAGAATGGGAACAAGAAGATTATTAGAACTCTGAGCGCCAAAATCAGCAATCGACCGATCAAGCTTGAAAAGCGAATTCTCTATGCGCTCCTTCGTTTTGGTTTGCAGTCTGCATAGCCATTTGCTGTCTGACTAATATGTTCAAGCTGAAAGAACATAATCTCACTAATAGCATAATGAATGTGGTTGATGATTTTCCAAAATCCCCAAGGCCTGAGAGACAATTTAATTACCCAAGACACTGCAAGTTTATAATCGTGCTTCTATAATCAGGTGAAATTGCTGCCCCACCCAGCTTTCAAAAAGATTTCCAACACTTTATAGATGGCGTGGAGTTCCGTAGAATGGACACCATTACTCTGAGGACATGAGAACAAGCCACAACCAGCAGCTCCATTGAGCACACCAGCTATCTGTTGACATATATCCCTTGCTATGCTAATGAATTAGGCATTGTAATCACAACTCATCAAAGCCACTTACCTTTCACATAGCCATTTTTCTTTAATCCTTGCCTTCTTTGATTAGCAGTCTACCTCACTCCATTTTCTTCTTCCTTGAAACCTTGCATGAACTTTAAATACTCTGCCTTAAACACATCTTTATCGGATTCATCAATCAACTCCACTTCTGAAGCTCTTTTCATTTCCATAGCCTCTCCGTTTCATCCGTAATGATCTTTCTCCCAGTTTTCTCCTTTATGGCACAGCTATACTTTTTTCCATGCCCCTTTTCTTCTGTGCATTTAAAACTTTTTCTTGAAAACCTTTTTCTCCTTCAAAATATTTTATAGCCTATCTCACTCATTTCCAGAATTATCTATATTTCCTTGAGAAAGCTTTCATTTCCAAATTCAATAGTCCTTTTAAGATTTTGGTTTTTTGGTTGGGCGCTGGTCTTCATGCAGTCCATAAAAGGATCAAGGAGTAATTTAAAGTGCATGAGGATTCATAAGTTGCTTGAGCTCAAGGCAAAGCCTATTTAAGATTTTGGTAAGTGAAATTATTTTATTACAAGAGTCGTATTATTACAAGATTGTTGGGTTAATAAGTAGTTGGGCTGTTATATTTGGTTTCATTATTTCCTAGGAGTTGAAGGTATTTTGGCTTTTCTAGTTTGCTGATGATGAAGCAGCATTTTTGTTTTACTTGTCTTTATTTCCAGTTGGGAATTCAAATCCATTTGTGTTTAGGAATTAACTACTCCGCATTTATTAACCTATGTATATAGCAAGAGTTCTTTCATTATTGTTGGCAGACATATTTAAATAAATACTTACAGCTGATTAAGCTCTTGCTTTCTTGAATCGTCTCATGCTCGAGAACCTAAGTGTGATGCCTTAGGTTGCCTTGGTAAGAAGTCAGACTTTTCTCACTTCTATTACGTTTTACTCCCCCCCCCCCCGCCCCAATTCCTTATTTAGTTATCGTTTTAGCTAAAGAAATATATTTCAAGTGATTGAAATTAAGACTTTGTTGTTGTTGTTCATCACTTTAGAATTTTAGGCAATTTTTATCACTATTTTCCTAATTCGTCCTTCTATTCACCCAACTATTGCATCTTCTAGTCCTAATAAAGAGATACTAATTTGTCCTTCTATTCACCCAACTATGATTAGTATATGTGCATAAGGCTAAAACGGCATCTAAAAAGGAATGGAAGGAGTAACTAAACTCAGTGATCCTCACACATCTCAAATTCTTTCTTAACACCCCAAATCCCAACTCCTACTCCCTCTACCCCACAATAAGTGTTAATTTTTGATAAAATCCTGCCCCAAAATGTGTAGCGATTTTCCATGAAGTCACTAAATACACCTTTATCACTAAACATGTTGCCCTCATGTCAAACACTAGCCTGTAGCCGAACCTTAAGCCTCAGAAAGCTCGACATATATTTTCATAGTGATGGCAATCCACATTAGTAACTACTTTTGTCGGATAGAACAAGATGAGGCTGATTGTGGATTGTGTTAGTGCAGATATACTAAACAAAGTAGTCATCACATAAATATTCCATAGTGTTGTTGGTTAGTAATTGGGAAGATCCAGACTTGGCGGTCTAGTTAGGTTGATGATATGGATTGCCATTACACCCCAAGCTCTCATTCAAGCCCACAAACAGAGGCTTCTATTGTACACTGACATATAGTATAAAAGAAGTATAAAGATAATTAGTTCAATCTTCTTTATCTCTGATCACCATTTTAACAGATTGCATTAGTATGGCACTCATGCAGACACTCTGTAGTGCAAAACTGCAAATACATAAAAGAAAATTAATACCCAGTCCTAAATATCTGAACATGTAGACACTCCAGACCTATCTGGTTATTATCTATTGCATGAAACTGAAAGTAAATGTTGATTTAGCTAGAGTATTCAGCAAGAAAAGAAATTTGACAAAAATGTAGAGCTTGAAGGAAAAGCAAATTGCAAAAATGTTGAACTTACTGGAAGGAACAAGCTCTGCCATTCAAATGGACGAATCATGGGAATGAGAGATAACACTGTGGCTGATAGAATACCCTGAATAGATTACAGTAACCAAGTTGAAATAAAGTATTAATTCAAGACAATAACCGCTTTGAAACAGCATAATCACCTAAGGAGTTAGACAATTACTCAAGAAATGATTACCAGGTTCGGGCAAACGACAACCACTTGTTTCTCCAGTAATACCCCTGTGACTAATCTTAGAACCTGACAGAACAAAGGAAGATATTTGGAGGGGGGGGGGAGAAAGAAAGAAGATACTTAAGATATATGAAAGGTATTAGTGATAAGAACTTAAGGCAGAACTAGGTACTGGGAAAGATTACATTTTCGAGGGAAAGAACTCTACAAACGGTTGTGGTTGTCCATACTGATAATGCAACAGCCTCCTCAGCAGCAGCAAGCTTCAAATTGACCTTATAAAATGCTATGATGTCAGCTACCTACTACATATATCTATGTCAGTTAAAACCCCACAAGTACAG
This sequence comes from Lobelia cardinalis, assembly GCA_028566635.1. Lineage (NCBI taxonomy): Eukaryota > Viridiplantae > Streptophyta > Magnoliopsida > Asterales > Campanulaceae > Lobelia > Lobelia cardinalis. The sequence continues at coordinate 4,217,200 of JAOWAN010000049.1, forward strand.
CAAAAACCAACTAATTTATACCTCGGAAGTATTCAGTGAATCCTGCACTTCCAAATGTAGATGCTTCTCACGGACTTCAAGAGCTAAAGTAGGAGATCTTCGATATTCAATGGGCTGTAGATGCTCAAGTGGCCTGAAAACTATTTTCGTTCCACGCAATGGAATGCGCATAGCATGATAACTACAAACTATCTGTAGCAAGTCATTCTGATTCTGCTGTCATAAAGAAACAAAGTAAAGACAATGATTTTTTTTCTTTTCATAATATTAGTAAACAGAATATAAAAAAGGACACCACAAGACACACAAGCCGCCTATTGAATGAAGGATAGAAAAACAAAAGCTGCAAGCTGAGAGGAGGGGAGGGGAGGGGAGGAGAGAAAAATACAAAATCAAAGCAGCCAATCCTATTGTGAATCTGAGATGTGCACCCTTGAAGACGCACCCCTACAGTAAGGCCAGAAAGATGCCATATAAAATTCTATCCCACTGAAGATGCCAAGATCACAATTTGGTGTCTGAAAATTCTTAAATTCCTCTCAGTCCACACTCGAAAAACCAAAGGCTCTAACTATGAATGGAAATTTAGCTTTCCAAATGATAAAGGAGTCAGATTTTAAGCAATCCCAGCACCAAGGTTACAAGCTTGAGCCTTCCAAAACCCAACATCAAGAAATATGGGAGTGTGCATTAGAAATTCCATCAGCAGATTAAGCTCCTCTGCCTCCCGATCATGTAAATTACAGAAGTGAAGAAATACGAAGAGACCACCCCACCCCCCCAACGAAGAAAGGTAGACACACGGGCCATATGCATAGAAGATAGTTGAAGAATGCAAGTAAAAGAAATAAGCAAAAGCAGCATCTTCACTCAGACATCCTCCTAAAATTTGAATTTTAGCCCCATTACTCACCCTTATAGGGGTACAAGGAACAGAAAAAGTGTAACATTGATGAATGAACTTAAGAGCTCAACAAGTGACTGAATGCCTGAGACTAGCATCCCATTCTTTTTGATGAATGTGAAACTTATTCTTAATCACTTTATGTCAAACAGCATGCATTTCAATGGAAAAACCCAAAGCCACTTTTCAATAAGGGAAACTTTCAAGCAAACCAGATTTCAAAATCCAAAGTAGACCAACATATAAGCATGATAGCAAAGTCAACTAACCCTTGCCCATTCTAATGTCATTTCTGCCCCAGCATCTTTATCACTGCAAGAAAATATTTCGTCTTCTTCATCCTCTGAGCCCACACTTCTTGCTGAGCTGCCAAAAGACAAGAATATTTTAATGAATGTAGAAGAAACAAAGTACACAATGCAAAGAATAGGCCTCTCAAGTTCTAGAATGCAACTGGAAAACCAACAATAGCAAGGCATTAGGCTCATCCACTAAGAACTGTAAGCTTGAGTTTATTGCCCATTGACTAGACATATGGACCAAGTCAATATACTGAAATCAAAGAAATAGTCGGAGTGTTTCCCTCATAGTGTCCTAGTTTACTTCTGGAACATTCCTCTCAAAATTGTCCTACTTGAAAATTAAGCTAATAAATTCTGTAACTTCAAAAGTAACCCTCATTAGAATTAAAAGTACAGCTAAAGAGTTGATTTTGTTGTTAACATGAGGGGTATAAGTGGAAACCCATAATCTTTAGGCGTTCAACTTTCAAGTATGGACTCTTTGAATGAAGAGAGGAGTATAAAGCAATCTCAGACTTATCACTATTAAACAACACAAAGCACAAATTCACAATAATAACACCTTAGTAAGGAATCAAAACTCCCAGGCCGTTCCAATGTTCGGCTCCCAGGGCATGCATACGCCTCAACCTCAGGTATCTGGTTATTATCGCGACTTCCATACATTCTCCCAGTATCAGAGCACTTTTCTGAGGCATCAGATGTACAATCATCACAATTCTGCAAATCTTTTCCTCTATCCTTATCCACATCTCTTGCTTGACTATGATTAGAATCCTCACTGGTAGAAGGTGAGTGAGGGTCCCACCTTAAAGAGGAGGACCTTAACTTGTCATCTGATGATGGAACATCAGCTGCAGCAGCAGTTAGAGCTACTGCACTGTCAGCAGGCATTGTAGATGACATCCACTCAGTGATGCAATCCTGGTTAGAGGAGTCCACATTTGCATTCATTTGATCATTTAATTTGGATTCTGGAGAGACATAATCAGTAGTAGTCATTTCACTAACAAATTGTGTAATCCGGTTGAGACGCTCCTGTGCAATGATACTGCAATCACATACAAACACTTTACTGACAAGTAACTAACATTTCAATGTGTTCATATGAGAAAAACACAGTACAAACCTATTCAATGTCTCGTAATGTAATTCAAAGAACGGGACTCTTGTCAACAAACAATAACAGCGAGGCGCAGAGACCAGGAAACGACCGCCTCCTTTGAATGCTCGGGAAAGAGGTGACCCTGCTCCAGTTATAGTTGGTGGCCGCTGAATAAGTTCATGTACATGTAAGCAGAGACCATAAAGAGTTGCATTGTCTGCCGCCTGAAAGAGACAAAGAATCTTATAGCAAACTACCGCATCATATGTGCTACTTGAGCTCATCCTTTCTTCCCTCTTTGCTAATTCATATATGAATGGCTAGTGCATACAAAGGAAAAGCAGAAGATAATGAACTGGTACTTTCTGCCTGATTCGAACATTTGAGTAATCAGTATTTTGCACTTGGGTTGAAAGAAGAAAAAGTATAATTACTTAATAAAAAATTTGTTTTGGACATATTTTAACACTTAATAATTAGGAATATATTTATAAGATTGTAAGTAAAATTGGATTCTTTATCAATGGTAATATATGTATATTATATATATAATATGCACGTGCATAAAATAAGTCAGGGTTATGCTTGTAACTGTACAAATATTGGGGTCCGGAAGGGGCAGATTAGGCTCCTGTGGCCAATCCAGACCATCAGGTTTTGAAAAATCTCTCCAGACCCGGCCCAGTGGGTGGTGGTCTAATTTGAGATTGCAACTGGTTGAGGTAATTCCCATCCCCATTTCTCATGATGCAAGTAAAACAGAAGTGGGTACTGGCTAGAATGCCAAAGGAAAAACTAAAGCGTACCTTCACTGAGAATATAAATGATAAATCATCTCTGTTTATATGCTCCTGTTGGTGAAAGACAAACAAAAGTGTTAGTATCCAAAGATGGGAGGAAATAATGCAGCAGTAATAGAACAAAAGTGTAAGGGTATGTTTGGGAAGAGGGGTGGAAAAACGAAGGGGAAAAAATGGAAGTGTTTAAGTTTCCATCCCGAGGGTTTGGAAATGAAAGGGTTGCATTTTCACTTATTTGGTACAAAAATTAAGA
>JAOWAN010000049.1:4227980-4238536 GCA_028566635.1 Lobelia cardinalis
TCTTTGCTACCAAATCTCCAGATTTTGAATAACGGGTTCTGTACTTTCTAATCCCAAAACCAACAGTCTTTGCGTACATGTTATAACAATTCCATGCATCTTCTTCTGACATAAAAGTCCTTCCTACTAAACAAGTATCTGAACAAAAAGAAAGGGTTTCTTATATATTGTATAAATAAATTCGTTATATTTATGCCAATAAAGATTATGATCAACTAAACACCAGAATATGAATTGAAAACGATTATGTATAGTATTGTAAAAGATTATAGCATATATTATAAAGATTATGTAGAGTATGAATATGAGTATAAAGTGTATATGTTTGTAAATATCTTAATTTTGAAATTCAATATCTTTCGCATATATGTTATACTCTTTCTCAACCTCATGATACTCTTTCTAATTCAATGAATAATCTTTGACATTTACCGTCATTTACTGGATGATTTGGATCTTCATTTTTGGATCCAACTCATCTTGCGAATCTATTGTATACTCTTTCTCATACTCATTATAATCTTTCGAAATCAAATGTATAATCTTTGGATCACTTACCATCATTTACTGGATGATTTGGATCTTCATTCTCATCTACACCTTCATCCTCGTCTTCGGTTTCAGCAACAAACTCATCTGATTCCTCTTCATTTTCATCTTCTGTTCTATCTACAAACTCATCATCTGTTCCTGAACTATCTGGATTGCTCTCTGCAAATTGTTCGTCGGAATTTTCTGATTGAATTACTGATGCCATCTTTCTAAATTCCAGTAAATATTGATGTTCAATTGCTTTGTATATATTGTTATCAGAATTTCAGAAGACAAACTAAATTTATGAATCAATTAAATTGTTTTCGGAAATGTAAATTCAATAATTAATCGTTGAGTCAAAATACAATTCAGTTGCTTGGATAATTAGAGCATTAATAATGACGATATATAAAGGATAATAAATGAGATTAGTTGGACTCGCATATAACACGCTACTTACTAAACGCGTGTTAATCACAGCTTAAGAGGGCGTTTAGTGCTGTAAGCACTCAGGCGCATAGAATAATTTGCAATTTATGGTACGTGAGTAGTAATTTTTAATAATATGATATAAAATTTAATAATGATTAAAAAAAATATGAGAGAGATAAAAATTAAAATTTTTTATTCAATTTATATTTTATTTTTCGTCTCATATTTTTTAAATACGAGCATGTATCCTAATATTTAAAAATTATAATTTTAAAAGCGTATTTTAAATGATTAGGATGTCTACCCTTTCTCTCTCTTTGAAAGTAGCTTTCCTGTTAGATAGTGACTCGAGAGATAGCAAGAAAAACGATGAAATTCAATGTCAAAAATTAAATATTATTAATTATATCAGATCAAACTTGTAATTTAAACATAAAATTTTGGAACGAAGCAAATATAATAGGTTATTAATACATTGAAAAATATACAAAATAAAATAAATGACACTAATCTCCATCAATGGTGCAATAGGTTTCCGTTTGAAGAATTTTGGATTAACTTTTTAATGTGGAAGCAACTTCACCATTAATTCATGTACCAAGATGTTTCTTTTATGACATGTGGTTGAGAAAGGCATAGGCTCGATATTAGCCAATTTCAGAGCTGTAGGGTTTATCCTGTAAGTAAGGGAATAAAATAGGGGTAGTAAGTGAAAATACTGTCCAAATTTGGTGAAGTTTGCCGCTCCACTTTCCGGAAACGCACTGTTCATCTCTTTTTGTTCCAATCATTCCCGTCAATTATTTGGTGAAACTGTGTTTGGGCCTGTAATCCTCAAACAGCCCAATTTTGAGACTGGGCTTAGCCTTAGAAACTTGTAACTTATATTTGGGCCTAGATAATCAAGTAGCCCAAGTTTCAGACGGGGCTTAGCCTTGGAATAGAAAAACACATAGGATAAGACAACCGTCCGAGTTGAGAAGCCTTTATTCAAACTCAGTAACGAGCCCCTTCCAACTCAGTGACGTCATCATAAACCGTACGGCCATGAAGACTTACCCAAACAGACCCCACAAGTCCTCCTGCTCTTTCCTCCTCCCTAGCTCCTTCCCAATTTCCCATCCAAAAGTGAAGTTCCTTCTCTCTACTTGCCGTTTTTTTCCCTTCATAATTCAGTAAACCCTAGTCCCCCCCCCCCCTTTTTTTTCCCCATTCTTAGGGTTTGATTTCCACCCCCCCACCCTATATTTCTCTTTAAGCAGAACATGCTCCACAAAAACCCAACTAAAAGAATCACTCCTTTTATCATCTCCCCAATTTCCCCTACAGTTTCGAGGAGTATTTTGTGAAATTTGATTATGTTTCTTGAATGAATGGATCCTGATAGGGTGGTGTTGGATATTAGCTCCGATGATGAGGAGGTTGTGGGGCCAAGGTGGGGTGGAGGGAATAAGGGAATTTGTGATGGGGATGATCATGATTGGTTGACTGAGCTTCTTGATGAGGTGGACAGGGAGACTGATGATTCTGATGATGTGGTTGTTGTTAGTGAGGTTGTGATTAGCCCTCCTAATAAGCAGAGATTAAAGAATGATTCTTTGAAGTGTTTGGATGATGACGATGAGTGTGTGATTTTGGATGGGGACCCAGATGAAGCCGTGGCAGTTAGCAACGACGGAGGGGGTGGTGGTGGTGGTGATGACGATGATGATGATGATGATGATGATGAATTGGTTGTTGTTAAGGAAAAGGGTCAGGTTAGATTTTAAATTTGTTCTTACTTTGTACTTTCAGAATTTATTATATTTTTGGTTTTTCATTTATTTGAATTGATTAGTTTTGTGTTGGTGTATGGGAACCTAATTAAAGAATTCTACACAAGAACTTTTTTTTTTTGGATATTATTAGCAAGAATTCTGCACAGATGTTGTCACTTGTTTTTGGAAATTTCTTATTGGTCAATAAGGTCATTAAAGTATGAAGGAAATTTTGAAAATTTATGATTGAACTAGTCTGCTGTTGATGAAATTGTGGGAAAGAGTGTGAGTGTTTAGATATTGGAAGGTTTGTTTCTCGAAGCAGTTTGTATATGGGAGTTTGAACTGTGAATTTTGATTGTAAAGGATGGTATGCTAGAACCATGGAGATGGACGTTGGTGGTCAAAAGGCCTAAATCCTTTTTTTTTTTCCTCCTACTATTGTTAGCATCTTACAGTTGTCCTGGCAGCAGATAAGAGGCGGTTGACTTATATTGTGGAGTCTACTTTACTTTTTGCGATCATGTTGCATTATGTTAATGACGAAGCCATATTGGACTTTATCCTTCGTTAAGAATGTAGGCACAGGCTCTACATTGACATATTTTTAAGGCAACCAGTGCGATAATTTATGTACCCCGTCCGTCCCAAAGTGAGTGTCACAATTTGTTCACGATCATGAACAAACACTCATTTTGGGACGGAGGTAGTTCCATTTTACTCTGTTGAAGCGCGAATATGTGTGCCTGACATCTGGCTCAGGGGGTGTTGCAGCCACAGGTTTATTTCTTGTTGTTAGTTTGTTTGGGCCGCCGCCCCCATTGTACGAGAAAGTTAAGGTTACTTGAACCTATATGTGAGATAACGTGGATGCCCCAATTGATCAAATATTAACTCTCTATTGTCAAGGTTTGGTAGTTGGTAAAGGGAATGTGTTTGGGGGAGGTTTATGTTGATCAAGTTGGTACTTTGTGATTGAAAATTTTGGATCGTTAGAGAAATATTTTGTTGTAAGATCAATGAGTGCTACAGTGATACTTCAGGATGACTGCTACGTCACGAGCTATATATCTTGTTTTCTAAATTTGGTACATCTCTCCCACATCGCTGTGGTGGGTTTCTAGAGTTCCATCAGGCGGTGTTATTTTGCAATTATGGGATAGTGGGTTACTTTTTATTTGCATACTGTTGATCAAGCAAAGCCGTAGACATTAGTTTGGACATCTGGACGGGGAAATATTCCTTGATACGTCTTAAAACTGGTTTGGAAGCTAATCGATGTTATGCCATTATTATTTAATTCAGAGAAATGTCTTTTGGGCTGATAGGTTACCCATGGATTGTGCCTGGTAACAGATATTATGACTAGCCTCCCTACCATACGGCCAAGATAAGAGTACCCCATTCTGTCTCAATCATCATTTAGTTGACTGAAGATTCTTTTTTGGATGATAGGTAGCCCACAGGGTTTTCCGCTGGCAACAGATATAATGACTAGCCGCCTTCCTGGACAGCCATGATAAAAGCATGGGAACTAACTGTATTGTATGCACTTGTTGTTTGAAATCTACTCCTTTTGTCCATTATCTGAGAAAATGTTGGTTTTTGTTCATCACAGGTGGCTTGTAGAGACTACCCTCACCCTAGGCACCTTTGTGTTAAGTTCCCATTTTCTTCAACCTCACCTGAAAGATACTGTGATCAGGTTTGTTGTTAATTTACTTATTCTTTCTAATATTAGTACTCGAGTCTCTCAATCTTATAATCTCCAGTTCTTTTTCTTCTTCCTCTTGTTCTTCGATTTAAAATTTCAGTGCCACTGTTATGTTTGTGAATCACTTGCTCCGTGTCTCCATTGGGGAGCTGGGCATTCCAGTATTGATCATTGCCATGCCCATGATAAAGAGGAATATTGGAGAGCTCAGAGAAAAAGTACAAGAAGTGGTGATAAAGTTTCAGCACCAGTTCCTAAAGTTGCCGATGCATCTTTCGCTGCAAGACTACCGCCATTGAACCAAATCCCACCATTACCTGCTATGCTACTACCAATTGGTGGGCATCACCGTCAGGTCTCAAGGCCAGCCTCACTGCGTGCTTGCTCAATGTCGGCCAATTTTCCTATGCCAAATGTTATAAGCCAAAGCAGAAGCCAACGCAGCATATATCATGCGCCGAGAAATAGATTTCAACCAAATTTAGTTTCCCAACAGTTGCTCAGTACATGTAACAGTAGTAGTAATCCTAGAGACAGAAGACACAATAGTGGTAGTGGGAATCTAGGCCCGCATGTTCCCCGTGCAGCATTTAAAAGATCAGGATCAGCTGGGGTTGCCCCCTCTAATTCTCGAGATTCTTACTGTTCATCCAGGGTTACTCATGGATCCCAGTACTTGAGATGCTTCCCTCCAGGGGCAACCAGAAATCCTACTAGATTACGAGAATTTCATGACGTAATCGTCTCAGGATCAAACTCGTCAGTGGGACCCTCACATCCAGTTATGGCGAATGTCTTTGATTCCGTTCCTTCTCGAGGACCATTTTTCGAGCAGCCTTTGCATTACCAATCTCCAATATTACCCCCTCATCGAACAACAGGCACGTGTTATGAGAATCCAGCCATTTTCCAGGCTGAGGTAACACCTCAGCCAGACGGGGGCAGCACCCTTGTTAGTTCATTGCCTTCTCAACCCCAAGTTTCTGTACAGCCAAATTATCCAGTGCATTCCCAGCTCCAAATGCCATCCCTGCAGAGTTTAACAGGTCCTCCTCAACCTCAGGTGTCTGTGCAACCAAATTATTTAGTGCACTCTTCCTCACCAAATTATCCAGTACCTTCTCAGCCCCAAACATCTTCCCAATCAAGGATTCCGGTTCTTTCTGAAACTCAAGTAAATACTCAGTATATACCTGTTTCAGACTATAGCCAAAATATAGCTGAGCAACAAATGCAAACTCAAACTGATGTAGACCCTGATCTTCCAGATTTTGACTTTAGTTGGATGACCCCTTCTACCGAAAACAACCAACAACCTTCCACCAAAAATACCCAAGCTGAGTGTATTTCTCCAACAACTGAGCACTTACTTGTAGCTGATCCTGGCTTAGTGGATGATTTCCAGTATGACAGTTGGATTTTTGACAACCAACCTGTGGAACCAGGTACTATGGATGTCACTGTATCTTCTGGAACGAATGGGTTCTCTCCTGAACCTGGGCTCATAGACACAGGTATTTTCTTTGAGTTTTAAGTGTTTTTGCCGTGTGCTGAAAAGTCCTTACTTTTTGCTCAGCAAAGAATCTAAATAATGGTTCTTGCTTTGTTGGATGACCGGAGGATTAGTTGGTTTGATATGTAGTGGAGGCTTATTATAATTTTTCTCAAGTAAGCTTGATATATGTGATGAAAAAGCCCATCTCCTAGGATCTGTATAGAAGCTAGTCATATCAATAATGTAAACTGAGGAATTTCAAATGTTTCACCCATTCCCTTTCTGTTCTGCTGTCTTTCAGCATTGCAATTATTAGCCTATTTGTAGTTTTCTTGTTGTTTTTTTTTTTTAAAGTATAGTGCAGGTTTATCCCTTTGTGGCTACGTATTGCATTGTGATCTTCTAACTTTCTGAGGCCTGAATTTTGGTAAGGAAAGAGGAGTTCAACAGGTGCTCCTGAACAGGGAAGTCATTGAGAAAAGGTACCTCCTGGCACATCTTCTCTCATCTGTGTTACAAGCATATGCACTTCAGGCTCAATGCTTTGCCATGCCTTTAAACAATCTTGGTTGCTCAAGCAGCTGCATATCAGCATATGCTTTCCACAGTACAATGATGTGCCATGCCACTTTAAGGACCTTGTTGGCCCAAGCACATGCATATGTTATCGAGAGAACAATGGTATGCCATGCCATGCCATGCCAATAGTAGATGTCAGTGGTTCAAGCTTTCCGGAGCTCTGAATAGTAGATGCCACTAAAGCTCATTCATATGCACATCAGATGTGAAAATTATACTGAGGTCAGTGGTATGCCATTCCACGACTAGAATCTCAGTGGCTCAAGTGTGAAGTGATTGTCAGATTCTTTCCTTGCGTAGTTGCGTGTGGATATTTCATGTAAATTGTTGTAGAAACTTGCCTCCATCAGCTTATTTTTCAAATATTGGTGGCAATCATGTTTGCCACTATTCTTTGGTGAATGAAAGTAAGGATGATCATTCCCGGTCAACCCTAAGATAACTGGTGTTGGTGCGAGAAATAGGAAGTGGGAGTAGGATTTGGCTATCATGGTGCTCTGAGTTGCTAAAAAATATTGCTGGTCCATTGTTTCAAATCATTCCAGTTTAATTTTTCTAGCATCCCCTCCCCACAACCCAGTCCTCCACTAGGTTCTGGAAAATATAAAGGAAATTGGTGTATTTTTCTTTAAACCAAAAAAATTGTATCAGGATCCACAGCAACTGCATCACAGACCATGCCCGTGCTTCATGATTCTCTCTCATTACAATTTTTTCTTTCGCTCGTAAATATCTTTGGAACATCCACTTTCAGCAACAAGAACAACCGAAAGTTTGGAGTGGTCACAATGTGCTCCAGAATGAAACATACATGTGAAGAACGATAAAAACGAATAGGGGCGTTGGCGGGGAAAGCTTGTGCTAGACGATGAAAAACCAATGGGCTCGACTGAAACGAAGTAACGATGAAGCAGAAGCTTGAGAATTCGAACCCAGACTATAGCAAAGAATCAATACCATAATTTGTAGGATGATTTCACTACAAATCAACAAGAACCAAAACATGGTGGCATTCTCGTTCCATACATAAAAAATTCAGCCATTTATATCCTAAACTTTCACAGATAATCAGCTAAAGCTTTCAACAAATTTCTGCATTCGATAATTCACCAACAATTAAGCCTTAACTTTCGGATCTGAAATGATTTCGATGGTGAAGAATCAATCTCAATGGGGAGAGCTCATTATCGTTTATGAATTTCTTGGTGTTCAGTCTGAAATCGTCTTCCGTTGTCTTTGTCGAAAAATCAAGGCCCATTTCTCCTCAACTCTCATTTCTCATTTCTAACCTCATCAATGATGATTTGTTTTGATTTATTGGAGATAGAGTAATAAAAAAAAAGTGAAAAAACAAAAGAATCTCACACAACAATTGTTCGTTCCTCCCATAGTTGTTGGCTTCTCATAACTCAAAAAGTGAAGTACAATAAAAATACACTAAGATTCAACACAAACGCACTGATATTTAACAAAACAATGAACTCAACATGTAAGATCCCGTAAAATTATTACTCAAAAATAGGTTTCACGTTCGTAAATAGTAAATAAAAAGGAAGTAAATTAAAAGTTTTAATTAAAATAAGTAAAGGAAAGTTATTCTAAAATGATTTATGCTCATCAAGAAAACTTTCGTTAGCAATCGTTTAAGCCATTGGAATAGAAAAAAAGAACTTCCATTAAGATATTAACGAAGAAGTAGAAGAAAAGTTAGAATCCGTTAGAAAGCTAACGAAAAATGATTAATGAGGATTAATGGTGTTAAGAACTTAAGTTACTTGATGCCTTATCCATAATTTCAAAACCTTGAGTACTCAAATAATAATTGAAAAATAACGGCTGAGGTGCTTAAGTGTCAATTTGTAAACCTCAAGGACATATAATGGAAATTTCCTAGGCTAGCCTTGCTACCTCACCTAAGCTACTTCTAAACCTTGAATTGGCAAGTGGTGAGCTCCCATTGGTGAAAGAGAGGTCTAAATCAGCTCCCAATTAAGTGGTTTTGAGCCATTTTACAGCAACAATAGAGAAAAAGTAGAGAGAGAAAGAGAGTGAGAGGAGACGGGAAAGAAAGAAATAAAAGAAGGAAGGAGAAGGGATCGAACTTGCAATTCAAGGACACTCTGTGAGGACCTAGGATTAACCTCCATTGAAGTAATAATCAAGGAGAAGGATAAAAGTTGAGTTAATTTCTTGAAATTTCAAAAACTTATTTTTTTTTTAAATTTGGGAGGTTCTTGATCAAAATAGTGTTGTTTTTTGAGTGTTTGACGATTCTAAACTGTAGAGAATTCCACAAGGAACAAAACGAGATAAAGAACAATAAAAATGGTTGAGAAATGAGGGAGAAATCAAAGAAAAATAGTAAGAACACCCTTATAACCCAATTTTGGGTGCTTGACTTTGAACAAGAATTAAATAGTGAAAAGTTAATGAAATTGAATGATTCTTGATTCTAAATTGTAGAGGAAATATAGGAGAACATCCATACGTGGAGAAATTGGAGTTTGATGGCCTAAATAAGATGTAGTTGAAGACCAAAGTTAAGACCACAGCACATAGTACAAAAAGGAGGGAGTCCAAAAACTTGTTCAAGGTTTTTGGCCATGATATCGATCAAAATTCTGTAAAAAACCAACATAAAAGTTGTAGAGGACATTTCAAAGAAAACACAGGATCAAGAATGATGTAATTTGATTAAGAAATGAAGAAGTTATGGTAATTCTAAGTTGCTGCTCCAAAACAAAGCACAAGATAAGGCATGGTTCAGCTAGGGGTACAACGGTTCGGTTTGGTTCGATTTGGGGTATAAACCGCAAATATGTGAGAACCCTCCTTTCTCGTTTCCTCGCGCCCCTCGGGGGATCGATGCAACTTAATCGGGTCTAGATGACGGTGTCATCGGGCGTTTTTCTTTTGTGAGGAAAGCTAAAGTGCGTGTGTGTTGGGCTTCTCTTTAGTGACCACTCATTTATTGAGAAAATGAGAGTCGCCACCTCCGTTTCTATTTTAGGCTTCGAAAGCACAAGTCTTCGGGTTTTGAAGAGATTCTTAGGTCCGAGGGCTAAGTTACGAATTGGGAAGAAACGAATCACCCAATCCGCCCTAATCAAAGGTTTCTAAATGGTGATCCAGCATGCAATTAGTCTCTTGGGTTTGATCAAGGTTGGTCAAAGCTTCATGGAGATGCCATGGTGGTGAATGTGATAAGTGGTCAACCCAACTCCTAAGCCAAGTCAAAGCACACACTCATGTAAGCATTTCAAGGGTAAAATAGTCATTGCATACAATGAGGGTGAGGGCATAATGGTCCAAAGGTCATGGAGGGCAAGAAGGGGGGTAAGATAGTAATATCTATATGTCATCCCTTATATGTGTCACTCTTTAGCTATTGAATGAGTTAGGAGATTACATAAATGTTCATGGAACTTTTTATTTTAGCAAAGGGAGTAATTTATTAGTGCATGATTCTTTAACATGGACTAACAATCTCATGAAATCAAGAGAAACAAATAAAGGAAAATAACACGTGAGATTCTAATCTCAAGATTAAGCATCCATATGTTCTTCATAATGATATCTCAAAGAGATGAGCCCAAGTAAGCTCTCATGAACACGTTTCACACTCTCATTTTAAGATCACTTTAGAATCTACACTAAGAGAGGGGAAAGATGCATAGATCTAAATAGAACCATGTGGAAGGAGTTTAAAATCTGTTAGTCCCAAGGAGGCCAAGAATAGCCTAGAGAGGGGGGGGGGGAGGTGAATAGCCTATGACAAATTTTTAACTTCTTTCTCAAAAGGGTTTTTTGCATTTTAGGCCCCAATATTTCCGTAAAAAGGCGAAAAGGACCCCCAGGTTTGACTTATTACCATTTAGGCCCTATACTAATCTTTTTATTGCAAAATAGGTCATTTTTGACAGAAATCGTCAAAAAAACTAGCGACGAGGACTAACGTGCAATTCACGTGACTATTTAGGGAATATTTTAATCATTCACGATTTAACTAAACGTTAGGGGAGGTAAGTGTCAATTTGAAAACAAA
>JAOWAN010000049.1:4261578-4287229 GCA_028566635.1 Lobelia cardinalis
CATGTGATTATTTTTTTTAATTCAATCTAAGTCATTGAATCAATTAGATCTAAGGGCTAAAAATGGTTCCTAAAGTTCTTAAAATAATTAGGTTCTCAATTGAATAGTTTCCTATATATATATATATATATATATATATATATATATATAGGAAGAGGCAGGAAAAAAAGTGGAGAAGAATGAAAAAAAAATTAAAGACAAAAGGAGGAATTACTCGTCGGATGTGGAGGTCGCTGTTGATATAGACGTTGTCGTTTAAGTTGACGGCTCCCTTTAAACGGCCAGGTTCATCCTTCAATGTCGCCGTCCAATGCTACATGTTCCTCTCTTCCTCTTCACAATGATTTTGTTAAAATCGATCATCACACGAGCCTGTCGAGGGAGAGAAAATGCGTTGGTCGGTCAGAGGCGTTAGTCGATTAGAGGCGTTGCCCCGTGGAAGAGGTATTATTTTCACAAACGGTGCCCATGTCGGATATATACCATCAGTTAAATAGTAACACATCGTATAATCGTATCCATTTATGGAATAGTTAGCAGGAGACGCACACCCCGCAACTAATTCATGAAAAATAGGAGATCTATCTAGCACATTGATGTCATTAAGTGATCCCGGTAATCCAAAAAATGAATGTCAAATTCATAAATCGTGTGAAGCCACTGCTTCTAGAATAATTGTTGGTACATGGATGTATCAGGTGTACATACCTTGCCATACGGTCGAATAATTTTTTAATTTCCAATGCATACAGTCGATACTTCCTAACATTTCAGGAAAATCACGTCGTTCACCAATCGCTAACAAACGATGTATGTCCTCATTATTTGGTGCCCTTTTATATTGGCCACCAAATATTGAAATAACCGCGCAAACAAACCTCTTGAGGCACTCTGTAGCAGTACTTTCTTCAATATCCACATAATCATCTATAGAATCGGCTGATGCTCCGTAAGCAAGCATCCTCATAGCGGTTGTTATTTTTTGAATAGAAGACAAACCCAGAACTCCGCAAGCATCCCTTCTTTTCAAAAAATAAATATCATGAGCTTCAATTGCTGATTGAATTTGAACAAATAAATTGCGACTCATTTTAAACCTCCGACGAAATAAATGCTCTGGATAAATCGGATCTGGGGTAAAATAATCATTCCACGGTCTTCGATGACCTCCTTCTCGATTGCGATGAATTAATGATAGAAGGACAAGGAACTGAGCCACGTCGCCTTGAGTGTTGTCGTTGCATAGCATTTTTTTTCTTCTTCTTCTTCCATAGCCATCACTGCTAAGATCTCGAAGTTGTTTTTGCCATCAAAAAGATCATAAGGTGGAGACAAGAAAGGATTAAAGTGCTGAGCCATCGGTAATTTTGAGATATTTTTTGGAGAGAAAATATCACTGAAATAAGTTTAAATAAAAGAGCAAACGATCCGAGTTTTATAGTGAAGAATGTACCGGTTGAAATATACCTTATTTCTCATTTGAATATACCATTTGAAATATATCCGTTAGAATATACTAAAAAAATATACCATTTCAAAAATATCCTTTCGAATATACTGTTGGAATATACCAGTTGAAATATACTCGTTCGAATATATAACCATTAGAATATATTCGTTGAAATTTTTAATATTTACTAATTAATTATTTTAAATAATTAATTATTAAAATTTTAATTAAATGTTTCCATTGAAATATATCCATTTGAATTTTATTATTAATTAATTAATTAATCAAAATAATAAATATTATAATTTTATTAAATTAAAATATTATTTTCTTTTAAATTATTATTTTGAGTTACATATTCATTATATAATTATTATAAATACAATCATTAATATAATATTAAAATTATTATATTTAGTGTATTATAATAGTGAAAACATTATCATATGATTATTTGCTATATTTTAGCAAGTGAAAGGTTGCAGATGGCAAGCATTTTGACTTGCTGTATCACTTTTAACTTGCTAAAATATAGCAATAACAAGCTATATATGACAAGCATGATTGAAGATGCTCAAGGAATGTTACATGACCCACAGCGGTACATATCATGCAAAGGAGACGAAAAAGGCATGAGAATCATTCGCAATTCTCATGAAACAAACAAATGGAACTTGCGAAACTTGGAAGGGAGGGAGTATAACTTTTTTAGCACAAGATATCAGCTTGGATAGAGTCATACAGAACATAAAAGGGAACGTACAAGATCTCTTCAGCCTTCAGTGTCTATTAGCAGCATTTTTTTTTTTCAGGAGGAAAAAGTACTGTAAAATGTAAGGTTAAACTCAAGCCACATCAAATAAGCCATAACAAGAACTTTTTACAATGGAACAATGTCAAGCAACTGGACAGTGTGTTAGCAAGGTAAGATCTAAGTTACCATTACCAAGGATTTCGATTGGGGTATAAAACCAAGAAAAAGATGTGTATAGATACAAACTGGGCTCGAAATACAATGTATTTCGGTTACAATATTGTACATTTCCTGTCCTTCCTTTTTTTTTCTTTTTTGGTGGATAATTATAGTATTGTACAAGTTCGAGAGATGAAAGGGCTCAAAACTACCAAGGAGAAAGGGCGACTGAACCAAGCACAAAGTCCAACTACTGGCATCAGCTCACAAGAAAACCTGCAGTCAGTTCCTGTAAACAATAAATAGGAATATGTTAACACATTACAAATATTCAGTAGTTCATATTTTACACAGCAGAATGCACTTAAAGAATAGAGCCCAATTGCAACCCTTAGAATGTCCCATTTTCACTCCAGTTCGCGACTTCCATTGCATTCTACCTTATCATGGTTGACGACAAAGAAATATACAAAGTTTAGATATTAATGGTAAAGCGTGTAGTAATGAATATTTTCAAGGTCAACAACGCCTTCCCAGACTGGACTTTTCAAATAAAGCTGGGGGAGTACAAGATGGAACAAATTAGAACATCACGAATGTGCGTAAGACAGAAACATCTAGGTACCATAAAAGTTGCACTGGACTCCTCACACCACCAGCTTCTAGCATTCTAAAGCAAACGTCTGAACCTGCAAGCGAACTGATCATCTTAGTATCACAACACCAGGCAGTTCAGTGATTTACCATCAATTGCCGATGCCTAAAACTTGCGAGGAACAATTCGATCAAGGCTGTACCAACTTTTTTATAATCAAAGAATTAAAGAGAAAAATATTGCATCATGCTGAATGCCTACCTAGTCACAGCCAAAAAGAAAGAAAAAAGTAGAAGCTTGACAAAACATATTTCATAGACCACGAAGCTAAATATTTCCTTGCCCTGATAATAAAACCCGTTACAAATTTTATGGCCAAGTTACAAGTTTTTCTATTCAATAATGAAAGGACCTCGAGAAGTTTTTAAAAAGAATGTCTACATGCTTTGAAAATCAAATGAAAAGTCAAATATACCAAAGTAGTACTCTTTTTGTCCAAAATTAAGATCTCCAACTTTGGAAGTCGGAGCTCTTCATATGTATCTTTTAGCTTGAATTGTTCTTGGAATGACGCCTTATAATAATAAGGTAAGCAGGGATAAAATTGGGAGTACGATGAAAAAAAAAAATCAGAGCTTACATATGGACATGTACTCCCTCCATCCCAAAATGAGTCACTTTTTTTTACCAAAATTGGTCAAACTTCTTGTCTTTGACCAAATATTTAAAAAAAAATACTTGTTTTTTCAAATTTATGAAATTTGTTATTGATAGTTCACCTACTATTCTTACAATGATTGGAATATTAATACCTAAAACATGATGAAATATTTTAAATAGAAGTCGTACAATTTTATGTTTATTTAAGAAGTAAAAGTGACTCATTTGGGACCAAGGGAGTAATTCCTTTTAGGGACCCAAAAGAAGATAGAAAATAGAACTCTTTTTATGGGCTGGAGAGGGTAAACGGGTTTCCCCCGTACCAACAGAGACGAAGATAAGATGCAATCAAGCGAAGAAGCATGTCTCTAATATATATCAGAACATAATTTTGAGAAGCCATCAGCAAAATCCAGAAGTATCTATCACAACCTGGACCACTAATCTACCTCGGCCATGTTTGCCTCTGGAAAGGGATGGGATCTCGCAACATCCACACCCTGGACACCATCATACTGAAGGACTCTAAGCTTGCCTTCCTGCATTGCAGTAAGTTTCAACATATATAATAGTCCAAATGTCAAAAAAGGAAGTTAAACACATTTAAGTACAAGATGATGAGAAATCAGGTGTTGTCGAAAGACAAACCTTGGTTCCATATACAAGACCACCTCCAGGCAAAGGGTGAAAGCAAGCTACATTGACCTCATCTTCAGCACTAGGAAGCACACTGACGAGTTCCATATCTGAAACTCTGTAAACCTGAATCACCGATGCCTAAAGTTAACAAGGGAAACAGCACAAATGAAGAGAAATAGATGGGGCACTGGATTTGGTATTTACATAACAAGACTCATTATTAGTATTGATAAAACAATGCCTAATGCCTAGCTCTATTCAATAGTATATCATAAATTACACGTCGTGATGCAACTAGCAAGCAACTCAAACTTCTAAAAGGAAGACCAGACCACTCAGCACATTAAAAGCAAGCTAACGCTGATGTTTAGGCCACGGAAGTGCAAGGCAAAGTGGCATCACGACATCACTTAGGTGAGTTTCTAATGAAGGCCTGCAGTAGACAGAAACTAGACACTAAGAAAGAAAAGGATTAAGAATAATACATCGAACATGATTGTTGAACGGCATCCCAGAAAGAAAAAGGATTGATTAAGGACCAAATTCTGGCTCATTGGAGAACCCAACGCCAGAAATTATCTCCACGGAACAGTTACCAAAACTTCTAAAGCTTCTTCAAAGTTCCAATTGCTTTATTGGAAGATTAGAAATGGTGATTTTATCACTGAATGTATGAGGCTTGCAAGTTTTTCTTAATGAACCTCTAGCATAAAGGTGACAAAACAATCTTCGTAATATCATCCAGAAGTAAGAACGAACACAAAGTGAAATGGGGACTAATGAAGCACCAATATCTAGCACTCCAGTATGCAATGAAATATAAATTCATTCCCAGAAAAACATCAATTTTTATACATCCAAGAAAAGATAATGAACTTTTACCTCTAATACTGTGTAAACAGATAGAGAAGTTTCCCCATTTATAACAATGCTTTTAAGAAGAGAGCTATGACGACGTCCATAGGCAAGCAAGATATGCTCAGAAGTGGGCGAGAACTGCATAAGAAGAATTAAACAAAAATCACACAAGATCGAAACGAAAGAAAAATGCCTCCAAAGATCCATTTTCTAGCATAATTATGGCATTGGAACATATAACCTACTGAAAAATTTAGCGCTGGAGCATGTGGAATGTATTGAGTTTAGCAGCTAAAAAAATTAAGAACTCAAAATACCAGTTTCTGTTCAATGACTGTAACATGGAATTAAAAAAAAAAAAAACAAGGAGAGTAATATACTTGGAATAGGAAGCTTCTCCGCTAAAAAACTAGTATGAAAAAGACTCTTACCCTTGAGAAAACCCTTAATTACGCGAATCAGAAAGGAAAGCTGTAGCGAAGAAAATAAAAAAGGTGCAAAGTTTACCAGGGTCTTCAACTTCACAAAAAAATGACAGTATACAGATAAATAACACCGAAATACAAACGTCACAATTCTCTGCATTCTAACCACCCCTCCCCACCCCCACCCACACAAAAAAGGACAAAAATGGCAGGAGCAAAATAGAAACAGCACTTAACCTATTACACTAGTTATAGGCCAGTTAAAGGAAAGGGAAACTTACTGAACAGAAAAGGAAAAATAAAAACAACGATTACGATGAATGGAACTGGGAGAGTGCAGGATTAAAAAAACAGATAAATCAGCCTACCCAATTTCAATAAATGGTGCAACCTAAATAGACTTGTGTGGAAATGGTGCAACCTAAATAAACTTGTGAGTAATAAAAGGTATAAAACCACCTCATAGCAGAAAATAGGCGGATATACAACCAGATCATCGTATGAAAGGCAATCCAGCAATTCCGTAAGGTTAAAGAACTGTTAAAACATAAAGTGGAAAGAACTGACCTGGATTGAAGTCAAACAATGAGCAGCCCTAATTGGTCTCGAAATTAGTACAGAACCAAAGCTATGCAATGACATAAAGACTAGATGTCAAGTGGAAGCAAAAGTAGTCACAAGGTGGCAGATAGAAGAAGCAGTTAGGAGAGCTGAACCACGGATAGAAGCCTTACGTTGACTTCTCAAGGGAATATATTCGCAGCTCATACATGACTTGACGTGTAGAGATCGGGTGTCGCGTCGGAGATGTTGCAGCACCCAATTGTGTAATTAATCCAGGATCAGCTTCAAACTGAGGAAGAACACATGCAACACAAGCAGCCAGATATCTTCCACATGGTGAAAAATGAGCCCCCATTTCACTGTAACCACATTATAGAAAAGAATAAGACAGACATATAACACCCAAGAAAATGAACCAAAAGGCTTCATTTACTTTTCTTTCCAAGAATTCTCAAAACAAATGTAGTGTGTAAATGTAACAGAAAATGGTTGCTTAGGGCATCAAACCAACGGTCCAAACTAATAATTAAGCGCACAATAATATTTTCAAAAGAAAAATCCAAATCTGATTCAAGAGTTCTGAGAATGCAAATTAAGCTGAATTTGAACTTGAATCCGGACTAAACAATCCGGCCATTGGATTCCTATGCTCAGTGTATATGAATGGAAATATGCATGACAGTAAGCTAGACTCATAATCCATGCTTAAAGAGTCGCACAGTACCTGCATAAGACTGCATGTGGTATGGTTAGGAGGCACCTTTCAGCCTTGAGAGTGGCACATGGATTCTTTAAATCATGAGGCCATATTCTCAATTTCACGGTGCATGGCAACTCTGCAGCCGCTGAGGCAGCCAGTGATGCAGAAAGCTGGGACTGTATTCTACTAATGATGGGGAAAGAACTACCCCCATCAGTAGGCTCATTAAAAATTCGAACACCTTGCCCAACTTCTAATGAATGGATCAAACCAGGGCGAGAAGACTGATCCCTCGAGCCAGCTCTCTCTGAAACAGTATGATTTGTGCTGGATGGCATAGCTATAGAAGCCACTGCTGAATTTGATGCCAGTGCGGACAATCCCAACGCTGTATTACCAGCTGAATGTTCTTGTAAACTGCCACTATAAGGTACAATTGAAGGTATTCCAACTTGATTTTGACCCATTAACCATCCCTGCAGAAAAGGTAGCTCCCAACATGTGCGGTCCCTAAGGAGATGTCTATATTCATCAGTGGTCCTATCTGTCTCAATAGGATAAGATACAGGTATGTCACTGGAGTGGGACATAACATGTGCTGTATCGGTGTTAGCAACAGAAGTCTCCATGCTAGCCAAGCTACTTTGCTGGTGACCATCTGGAAGTTGCAATGACATGTTGCCATAAGCATCCATTGTGGAGTCAGAAACAGAGCGCATCCTACTAGGGTCAATATTACCTGAAGTATCTTGTAATGTAGCATCCGCGTTAGAAGGTACTGCGGGAGAGATCTCCATGGCAGACACCATATGCTCATAATGCTCTGTTGTGTTTGCATCAACTTCAAGCGGAGCAGAAGATTCCACTTGCATGCTCTCTGGATCAACAGGTTTATTGCCAACCTGCAGATCTGTCCTCATGTCACCACTTGCTAATGAAGGAGAGAAGAGAGGTAAGGGCATCAACGGTAGCTCTGCAGCCAAACTAAGACGATTGATCGAATGCACATTGCCCATATACACAGCAGGAGGAGGATAATGCAAATAACCCAGAGATGTTGCGGGTACCATTTGTGAATCTGAAGAGTCAAGATCGTTGACCTACATTATAAGTTCAACAGTTCAATCAGTAAGACGGCAAAAGCTTATCAACAATGTAAGCTCCTGGAGGTAAACTTACTTCCGCAGTTAATAAATATGGTGCAGAATGTGGATGGAAATGCACTGCCCGGAGTGAACGTCTCGTCCTCAATACAATAGCAGGCGAGGAACTCTCACCTCTACCATTGTACTGCCATAAATAGAGCTGTATTCGTTGAAAGCCAAATAGATGAGTTATGCAAAGCCAGGGTCGTAATATAGCTCGCTAATATCCAAGCAACTAACTGGGAGGTGATCAAAACAACAAGCCATAGGATTGTAGATATTAAATTACAAATCCGCACCTTGTGACCAGCAGCAACTGCTAGGAGTTCACCTTCTGCATGAAATGCTATAGAAGCAATAGGACGGTCTGCGAAGAACACAGTCAAGCAATCGTATAACCTCATGCAACGAATACACAAGAATAAAAATAAGAAAAACCTAGGACATTGCCTAGTTTAATAAAAAATAAGGAGGCTGGAAGTAGCTCAGAAATTACAAAAATCACGAGATCGTATGCACTCCGACATATTTGCATTCCATAAGCGAACTTCATGATCCAAACTCCCACTTGCAAGAATCTCTGGGTGGATTGGGTGAAATCTAACCTGCATAATTGCCATTCGCACACAGAGAAGAATAAACAATGATATATATATTTATAAATTTCAAAGTGACAGCTGAAAGATTCGCGTATCAAACTACATAACATAATGCTTAAGATTAAAACTAGTATAAACTGCTTGTGGAACTCAACTCAGGTTGTACTGTGAGACTGATTTTGGGAAGGGGTGGGGTGGGGGGAAGTAATCATTTCAGCCCTCCCTAGAAAATATACATCCCCAAGGCACAGAGATCTATACCCAATATATTGTCTATCTAGAAAGAAACAATAATGGCCCAATAGCAAGAACTAGCTCAATTCGCATATGAATGTCTAGTAAAGGATAACCTAAGGAACACGCAAGCATCCATACCGAGTCATCCAGAAAGGGCATTCAGACCATGTTGTCTGTCTTTAAGTACTCTGACAAAAGAGGTATTGCCTTGAATATTCAGTTCTTTGCACTCGACAATGCAGAAGAAGATACTAGCTTTAACCTTTGAGACATAGTTTCAGTCGCTACTCTTTCACTTCCATAAAACTATCTTCACGATACAAATCTTTTGAGCATTCCAGCCTCAACAGGGGCCAATTAAAAAGAACATAGAAGAAAATAAGGAGGCCAACTTATCCAATGAAACTGCTCCTTGCTCTTTTAACTCCACTAGGCACTAGTAAGTTGCCTTCGGAGCGTGGCTTCTTAGATTTTATTCGGATAACAATTTGCTTGGACGGTGCAGGGGCCATAGAAAAGCTTAGGTTCGTAAATGCAAACAGATTTCCAAGACAAATATTGCAACTTAAGAACTGTAACATCCAACAACCATTTCAAAGCAAATTCATATACAAAAGTCTTAACGGAGAGTCATGCGGTGACTTAAGAATTCATGCAATCCATTACGTGATTTTGTTCATACTATTAGAAGTCCAATGTAGTATAAAGCCTATGAAGTTCACAAATCTAGAGAAGTGAAATTACCCAACAATCTAGTCACGAAAAAACTTCACTTGTCCATGCCACCGAGACACTGTTTAGATCAGCTTAAAATTTTGCTAAATTGAGTGGTTAAGTTCACAATTTTACTCTTAAACCACGGTTTTGAGCTACCAAACCAAACCATGAGCCATAAGTAGACCTAACCACGTGTCATATTTATGGCTCGCTTTTCTCCCCCTATTTCTCCTTTCTTTCACTCTCCAATAAGTGTCATCTCTTCCTGAACCAACTCATCTCCAGCAATCCTCCCATCTAACCCCTCATCGAGAACTGAGTCCAATCAAACATCTCTCCTAATAGTTCAGTTCAAAACAGCATCTGAATGGCTCCAGAATACTAAATTATACCACAAAACTGAACCAAGTTCCAAATCAATTTGAGCTGAGTCATTGTCTTCTGGTTTGGTTCAGTTCCAAAGTTTGTCTGATTCAGTTCTTGTTCATCACCTGCGTTAGGCTCGTTTTTTTGCCCAAACCGAAGAATTGACACCCCTAAGGTTATGTCATGGTTTCTCTACAAGCATACGAATTGGAGAGTGTTGTCGGCTTGGGTAAAATTTTAACATACTCTACCATTAAAATTTTAAAAGCCTCTATTTTCTGTCCAAGTTAAAATGCATTCAATTTTCGGTTCTGCTTCTCACAGAGTTTTTCCGTCATTTTCTTTTAACCAGCTTATTGTAAAAAATCATTTCACCTGGTCTACTTCAAGTGTTAAACCTTGAAACTAGTACTGCCATAAACCTCAACAGGGAGGCAGCATAATAAGGACCGCTGCCACTCAATCTGCATTTGGAGCCAAGCGCTAGTAATTTTACGTAGAAGTGCTCAAATCAAAGGGAAGGATGACTTGACGCAGATCCACGTGTCAAGTTTTCCATTGTAGCCCTCCTTACTGCTAAAGAGCAGCTAAAGGGTGTTTGAACATACCTCAAAAGAAGAGAAGAAATAACCAAAATCCATGGTTTTCTCTCACATTCTTGCTTTGACTTTACATCTTAACCTTCAACATTCATGGTATCGATCAACAATTACAAAAGTTCTAACCAAGGACCTCCACTGATATTCACCTCCATTCACTTCACCTTTTGTCCCAAATACTAGCATATTGCTACAAGACTCCTTCTATGCTATTCATTTGCAAACACATAAATTTCTTAATATTCGTGTTCATGTTAGTTTTGGGCTTCCCTTAGCTCCAGCGCGGCCTTTTATGTCGTGATATCAACACTATTCCTATTGCTCACTTCAGGATTTTTGTTGTATATCTCCGGTTATAAAATGCCAACTTGTTCAATTTACTCCCATTTCATCTCCAGCTGGGACTACTTTTACTGGGTCTCCACCGTATTCATTTAAAATTTTCAACTTTTGTACTTCTACCATATATAAATCCTTTCTACAAAGCTACATGCGGGCAATAACTAAATATCTCAGAATTTATTAGATAGATCACACTAAATATTCTGATATTAAACATTAACTCTATTGCTACAAAGAAAGAGCTTTCCTAATATCATCATGAGCTTTGCCTATTAATGGGACTTTAGACAAGTTCGGCAAGATCTATGGTTGATCTTGTTGAAGATATACTCAACTTGGCCGCTTCAGTTCTTGTTAACAAATCTGATGCATCTCATTTGACTAGATACGAGTTGTCAAATCGTGAATCGTATCATGAATCGAAGGTCCCCAAAATAATATTGTGATGTGGGACAAGATATCTCCATGCGTATGAGAAGCCCAGTCCAAGGCCCAAAACATGTGCACCATCAAACAAGAGTTTTAGGTCTGATAATGGGTTTCCTTCGGAGATTAGGATTAGTATTATTGTTTCCTTGATAGATTAGTATTATTATTACTTAAGTCATTTACTAATTAGGAAAGATTATTATCTAGCATTTAGTTGTTTTCCTATTCCTAGTCATATTAATTAGGAGAGTCCTATTATATAGTAACATTTAGTTGTTTATAAGCCTAGATTCTAGGCTTATAAACAAAGTGTAATGCCTCGGATTTATTCAGAGTTAGATACGAGTTGTCAAATCGTGAATTGAAGGTTCCCAAAATAATATTGTGATGCGGGACACGAAATCTCCATGCGTATGAGAAGCCCAGTCCGAGGCCCAACATATGTCCACCATCAAACAAGACTTTTTGGTCGGATAAAAGTTTTCCTTCGGAGATTAGGATTAGTATTATTGTTTCCTTGTTAGATTAGTATTAGTATTATTTAAGTCCTTTATTAATTAGGAAAGTTTAGTATCTAGCATTTAGTTGTTTTCCTATTCAGTCCTATTATCTAGTAACTAGTTGTTTTCCTATTCCTAGTCGTACTAGGTTAATTATTCCTAGTTCTAGTATTATTAGGAGAATAGTCTAGGCTTATAAACAAAGTGTAATGCCTCGTACTTATTCAGAGTTGATTAATAAAGTTGAGTTTGGCTCTTGCCTTTGTGGCCTGCGGGCAAGGCTGATCCCTTGCGAGGGTAAGCCTTTCTCCTCCTCCTCTGTCTCCCTCTCCTCCTATTTGTTGTTATCTATTTTGCTTTTCTGCACACTTTCGCCATTATAATGTGAACCGTATCACGTATCTGGAACAAGTTTTAAGAAAATTAAAACTACTCCCTCCATCCCACGTCAAGAGTTACACATTCCATTTTAGGTTGTCCCATTTGAAGAGTTGCATTTCCCTTTTAAGCCATGACATTTGACGAGATTGCCCTTCCTTTTTACAAAGAACAAACGTGTGCCTCATATCAAGCACCAAGCTATATTAAAGATAATTTACATGTTTTCAACCCCTTCTTAATCTCCATATAGAGTCAAAGACTCAAAGTGTAACTCTTGAAGTGGAGAGTACTATATGAAATAAGCAGAAATTCTATGCGGCACATTAGCTAACGTAAGACGAATGTCTTTCTTGGCATGAACTATAAGCACCATGATCCGTCTGTGTTAAAATCAAGTTATACAAAACTCTAATATCGAAATCAACTAACTAATTCAAGATGTCAAGAAATCATATAGTTTTCTGAACTGGGTCTTCAATCATTTATTGAAATATAGAAGAACCTAAATCAAATTAGAAGACAAGGTAACAAAACAAATATACTCAACTCAAACTGGCCCTTGTCAACTTCGGGTCAGCCAAAAATTGTAGTTCTCATTGGGAAAATAGTAATTTCTTTATTCTCTTTAAACCCCAAGTCTGTCAAACCGGACCAGGTCCTAAGTATCAGAGTTCGCATATAAGGTGTATCTTATAAAACATATCACGATTTGGTCAATGCATATGATTCATATACTATCTTTGATTCATCGTCATTATACGCAGCAATGGACCTCTTTCTCGTGTATCGTGTATCGTACAATAGTGACATCTACAAGCAACAATATGCATCTTAGGGTTCGGAGGGGCTTGGCAGCACAGTACATGATTGAAGTTGCATGTTCGAGGGCTTGTCTTCCGTAGACACATCATCTCGGAACAATAGGCCAATTTCTTTGTATAATTATATCTGCATCACATTTGCATTAAAGTACCACATTTATTAATTATATACTGTCCAAGCCTTATTAATAACCTAAATTTGGACCCTAAAATGAATATTCTAATAGCGATGAGAATTAATTTACTATAATAACAATCGTTTCTTTCTCGTGAATCGTATTGTGTATCGTAGTTTCTTGACAACTAAGAGCAACGATAGATTTTAGGGGTTGGAGGGGCTTGCTTGACAGCACAGGCGCACAGCGAATGATGTCAAGGAGGTTACATGTTTGAGGTTCTCTTCCGTAGACACATCATCTATGAACAATAGGACAGTTTCGTTGTATTTTTATATATGCATCACATTTGCACTAAAGTACCATATTTCTTGACTATATACTTTTTAGCCTTATTGATAACCAAGATTTTGACCCTAAAATGAATATTCTAATAGTGTGGGTATTAATTTACTACACTAGCATTTAATTCTTTTAAAAAACGACAATTTAAATATACTTGCTGCTAAAATAATATAGCCATACATATAAATATGGATATATTCCCTCAGTTCTGGACAAGGAGTCCACTTTTGAAAGTCAAAACCTATTTAATAATGTACTTTTAGCTCCTTATATCTTTTACAAATTACACTAAAATTATATTCTTCTTTCGACCCTAAATAATAAAACAACCATGTTTTCAATATGTAATAAAAATTCTGGGAGAAAAATTAATATGTATAACTTAATTTTTGAAAGTGAACTCTTTGAATGAAACCTCCCAAATGGAATAGTGGGCTCTGTGCACGGAACGGAGGAAATATATATGCATATATCTATATACTTATAGGCAGTTGTTTATATAAAAAACATCCGAACCACTAGGATCCAACAATTTGATATTTATTGGATCTTAGTAATTGCCGGATCCTAGTGGTTCGCACGGTTTGTAGGTTATTAAGATTTTTAATTGAATAGGACCCTATGTGTGTATATTTACATATATACTTATACAACGCTCTCGCTCCGAGTTGATTTTAAATTTTGCTACTTCCTTGCTCTCGCCCCTGTATGCATGAGCTAGGTTGGGACACCAAGTAAACCCTTGAGAAAGCCCTGCATATTTACTGTAGTGGCTTAGTGTGAACCTATCAGCTAGAATTTAACAATTAAGAACGCTTGTCCATAAAGGAAGGGATAACTGAGGATAAAAAGGAAAAACTCACATGTATAGCAAAGTGAAGATGTAAAATTCAAAATACTCTTGTCAAGAATAAATGATTTGGAAACTAAAAATCATAATTTAGGACTTTGCAGTTAAAAGTTGGCAATCTTTACTGTAGAAGAAGCAAATCTAATGCAGTGATAATACCCAGTCATATCATGTAACAAGCGAGTAATACAAAGCATACAGGTATGGTGGCAAAATCATATCTTACCACCCATGGCGTTCTTCGATGGCCACTCAGAACCTTCTCACATCTTCCAGTTTGGCAATTGATTATCTTAACAGAATGGTCACCACTACCAATCCCAAAATAAATTCATTCAGTAAACATAATGTGGTAATGTTGCAGCCAAAGGAGAAAGATGAGCAATAACATACTGAGTCGACGCAAGAATCTTCCCATCGGGACTAAATGCTGCTGCAATAGTTGACCTTGGGGACGGCACCAAAGGGCAATATTTGGCTGATAAACACCTCAAAGATTCGGCCTCCACCCTAAGACCATCAGATAATTTACGGAATCATATACTTGAACTTCTACTTATTTGGCAAAACTGCAAAAGAAATCATGGGGTACCAAACACACACACGAAAAGACAGCTGAGCTTTGTGTTGGTACCATGAGAAAAGTTCACGCCTTGAATCCCTCACAGCTTCGCTTTTAGGCTCAAAGGATGACTCGAGATCCTGTTTAAAACCTTCTCCCCACTGTCTTCTTGGCAAGCTTTTTGTTCTAGGAGACGTTTCTCTTCTTGCCAACAAACGAAACACATTTCTCCCACTAGCCAAACATCAAAATAGTGAAATGAGACTTGGAAATCAACAAATATAAGGGCATTTACTCCAAATTCCAACAAAAACTGCATTCAGGTTTAGGAGGCAATCTATCTTCTCAAAATAGAAAGTCCTCAGATTTCATGCCGCCATGGTGCAGAGATATCAGCTAAACGAAGATTCCTGACATCGTCCCAACAATCTTAACTCTGACAGAGCTGCATAATGTGCAAGAAACTAAAAAATAATAGTAACAATCACGAATTACTCAAACACTGCACTTAAAGCCTCACTCAAAACCAGAAATCGTGAACAGTAAGTGTGCATCACTGAGTCTCAGCCATATCAGCATACATGCAGGATTCCAAACAACTATATTTTTTTCATTACGAAAACATACATTGGCAAATACAGTTTCCATCAAAATACAATCAATTATAATAGAGAACGCTTGATTAAGCGAATTGTTTTTCTTTTTGGCCATAAATAGCTCGGGATTCATAAATCCATTAATCATGATGCTTTCCTACGTTAATTTTAACATCCAAACAAAGTGAATTTCCGATCAAAATGAAAGATCGAAGGAGCTAAATTCTGGTATGAATTATGTAACAGAATTCAACAAAAATAAGGCAATCAAATATTGAATTGAGCAAATTGCAGGCGGTAAAAGGACAGAAAAGCTGCTTACTTTGGATGGATTTGAGATTGTAAAGAAGATGAAGAGAGCGTGTTGAGATCATCGATGCATGAAGAATTTCCGTTCATGTCATCCATTTAGTACAACAGAGAGAGGTTTTGTCCACCAATTGGGATACAAATTGAACCAAACTAACAGATAGGAACCCTAATTTCACGGTGGATTCCCGCGCCCCCTCCCTCACTAAATTTTTAACATTTAGTTTGTGATTTGGATTCCAAATTTTGGAGACAAACCCTAGCGAGGACGAAGCTAATTCGCTGGGATGCCTGATATGAATAATGTTTTCTTTGATATGTGTCTCGCTCTCCTCTCTCTCTCTCTCTCTCTTACCAATTTATTTCTGTTTCTATCTGCTTTTTAACAATAGCCAGAAAGATTAATATAATGTTTACAAAACCCTATATAATATGCTTTTGTAGTACAATAATTCTCATAACTATGTGTATTTGCATTTGTGAATACGTGGAGTGTAATTTTTTTTAGTTAAATATATTATTTAACATTATAAGATTATAAGAAATTATTGAATGAAATATGAAAAAAAAATTAAAAAGTGAAAAGTTTTAAAAATATATAAAATAAATCAGTTGATATGATACACTTATTAGTTATATCCATTGCTCTCTTTTTTACTATAAATAATATATGTTCTTTAATTTATATTAGATTTATTATGTTATTTGTTATGATGCAGATTAATTCAGCTTCAAAAATCGAATTTTAATAGAGTAATATTTTCAATTCTCGAATCTAAGACATTAATTGACCTGGAACAACTTAATTTTGATAATTCAATTACGTATTTGATGGGAGTAATATTTTTATATTATAATGAAAGCGAGATGGTGATAGATATATTCTTTACATATACTACTTGTTATATTATTTACTATTAAGTATACTAAATTATGATTAAAAATATCGCATCATCCGATAAAAGCAGTACTGATCGAGCCCGGATCAACTCAATCCACGTGTAGGCTGGATAGCGGCTCCAACTGTGATCCTCCGCGTCACCTACTAGTCAGAGTGTACACAGAAAACACCTAACGTGATGAGCAAGGCTTGGCTTCGCTCGTACGCTCCGGCGTGAGAGTAAGTATTCCGTGGGAATAAGGCTGTGGAACCCTAATTAGTTCTGTGAAGAACGTAAAGATGATTACTCACAGATGCGTATGAATGCAGTGAGTGCATGTGTATGTTCTGGCAACAGTTCAGTATATGGAAAGTGAATATACCTTTTAAAGGTGCCTTAAGAGAGCCTTTTATAAGCGTCGGATAGATAGTCATTGATGATAAGGTAACCGTTTAGCTTGAATTCCTCCTTCCTTCTTGCTAGGAGAGATGAGGGCATAACCCCCATGGTGGAGAGTAACCGTAGGCGCGATTATCTCCAGGGTTGACTTGCGGAAGACTTGGTCTTAAATACGGGGGACCCTCTGGATGCCATCTGGACAGGCTGGGTCTCTGCCGGCACCCTGAAGAGCAAGTGGTGGTAGGCCGCCCTTCTAACATAGGATGTGTGGACTAGGCGGGCAGATAAGGTGACCGCCTTATGTGAGCTGCGCAGGCGGGCTTCTTAGGTAACCGCCCTATGTGTACTGCACGGCGGGCTTCATGGAGATGGCAATCTCCTAGGACTTGGTAGATATGGCGACCACGAGGCCGCCCGTTGGGCTGAGCCCTTGGCCGCCCTGTCCGCTTCTGGATCAGAGTTGGGTCATTAAAGGTGGGACAATCCTTTGGATCTTGATCCATGGGCTGGAATTGGGCCTGGCCGATGGGCCAGAGCTCATCAGTTGTCCTCCAGTCTTCTAGTGAGATGATTGAACTGGAAGACTAATAAGGCGGGCTCGATGGTCGCCTAGGGTCTCCCTCAGGTTGGCGTGCTTCAAGGGCGACCATTTCAGCCTTGTGATGTCTTTGCTTGAGTTGAGTGGAGTCCAGATGTCACCCATTGTGTGGTTGTCTGATGTCATTGTGACGCTTACCCCATTAAATGCAATCTGCGGCGCGTGCAGGGTTGAGGGGACGTTGCATTAAATGCTCGGGCGCGTCTCTCAGGGCCGTCGTTTCGTTCCCCTTCCGCCTTTCTCATGTTTCGAGATCCTTGTGGGGCCCATAATGATGAGGGATTTTCCCCTCATTAAATGCTGGCAACAGTATAAAAGGGGGGGGAAAACCCTTCTAAACCCCTTTCACCGATTTTATGTGATTTCTAGAGAGAGAAAGTTTGAGTTCCCTGAGAGAGTAGAGTCCTCCCAAACCCTTCGTCGTTTTTCCTCCTCTTTCATCGGCGATCCCACCGGCGCATTCCCTCTCTTCATCATCCTCCGCAAGCTTCTTCTTCCACGAGCAGGTATACTCCCTCTCCCCTTTGTAATTTCTTCAACTGCTTTAAGGGTGTTGGAACCCTAATTTTATTTTTTCGGTTTCCGAGTATTCCTTTTTCCATCTTGATTTGTGTGAAGGATGAATTTTTCGGAGTTTAGCTTTGCCGTCGATAGTAGGAATAGGAGGGTTTACGTGTTGGCTGGAGCCCATTAGAGGACATTGGGAGGTAAGGAAGTGGTCCAAGTCTTGACGGGCGGCGGTTTCCGTCACAAGGATATAATCCTTCCGCCAGAGGCCATAGTCCCCAATGCCTTGGCTCTTGGTGAAGTAGCCCTTGTCCCTTTAGACTGACTGACCAAGGTGAGATCGTATTTGGAGCCAATTTTTATTAAACCAGAAATTTTGGCGCAGAGGGACGCCGTGGCCAGAAGAAGGCTTCAGCACCACCAAGTTTTGGCGGCGGCTCGACGGCGACGTCAAGTAGTGGATGGGGATGAATACATGGAGGAGATGTATGGTGAGGGCAGTTCCATTCATGGCCCGGCCTTGTCTACGGGGCTTTCCTCCCAGGATTCTGGTGTCCGCATAGTTGATCGTTTTGAAGGTCTTTCCTCCTCTTCCGATAACCCCAACCCCCGTAGGAGGCCAGGGAAGGAGGTCGCTGTTGAGGGATCTAAGGAAGTTTACCGTGGCATCATTGAATCTTGGAATGAGAAGTTCAACCATGATCCCAACGCCTTCCACTGCGTCTCAGTCCAGATGGACATAGCTAGGGAGGTGGCCCGGGATCTGAGGCACGCTGTTGTTTTTTATTTGAGCCACTTTGAAGCGGGCCGGGGTTAAGACTGCCGGTGGATCCTTTTATGGTGGAGGTGATGATCGCCACCAACATTGTCCCGATAGACTGGGGTTTGACCACCGTGCGGGATATGGTGGTGTTCATCACCCTTTGCAGGAGTCTCAATTTTGAACCCTCCTTGAATCTCTTTCACCACTATTTTTTGTTAACTGTAAGCAAAGGCCGCTTGCAGGGAAAGAGAGCTAATGGTGCTTTGCAGATATGGGAGCATCTCCCAAAGAAGAATAGGTCCCCAGATACTTACATGCTCGTAATAGAATCTGTCGATGGTTGGACCTTTTCGGTGGCCTCAAGGGATCCAAAGGCCTTGGGGAGTCTCCGAGTTGGCCTGAATGATTACGAATTGGCGGCCAAAAGGTCAATAGAGCTATTTTTGGGGAAACGCTCCTCTGTTGACGAGCACGGCTACGGTACCAACAGAGTGATCGACTTTAGGAGACTAGGCTTAGACAATGAAGCTTTAAGGCTGTCGGGTATCTGGCGTGGGGAGATCGAAGGCGTGGAACCTCGATGCCATTCCTTTGAGGGCCCAGATTCTTACTATCTCGGATTTATAGTCCACGCAGATGAGGAGGGTCTTGCCTGCTATTCTGAGTTTTGTGTGTCTTGTGCGGGGAATTGGGAGAGTTGCCTTGTGGGTGATGCCTTAGATAATGATATCGGCGATGCTCCAGGGTGAATTGTTTTACTTTTTGCTTTCTTCAACTCGTCTTTAGACCCCTCCTAACTCGATTTTCCTTTTGGCTTGTTTTTGCAGAGATGTTTTTTCCCGCCTCCAGGAGAGCAGACAAGGCCTCGGCCAGCAACGCGGCGGGCAAAGATAGCCGTAAGGTGGAGATGGCCCAGACCCATGAGGCGGGCACTGCGGCTTCCGCTTTGGCGGTGATCCCAACTGTTGCGGTCCGGGCTGGGGGCCGCGGTGTTCCTTCACAACTTCCTCCTCCTCCAGTGGATGTGGGCGCCACCCCCGAAGCTACGGCGGCCAGGGAGTCGCGATCTGAGGCGGCTTCTGAGCTAGAGGCTCAACTGGTGAGGAAGCGCAAGGTAGACAAGTCGCCGCCTCGTCCACAAAAGAAAACGACCATAGAGAGAGGAACTTCCAAAGCCTTGGTGGCTAAGGAAACCTCTGGTGTCATGCCTCCTCCTCAAGGTGGCCAGGCCAGCGGTGCTCCTTTCGGCGAGCATCCACCCCGCTCCCCCAGCCCAGCGCACCCGTCTTTGCCAAAAGGGGGCTGGGTTCCACCCGTGACTAAGGAGTCCATTGATGGACTTATCGCGGAGATTGGGCGCGCACCCTCCGTGTCCCATCTCAATGTCGCTGCCGTCCGTGGGACTCCAGCGGAGAAGGTGGGGATAGGCTTGTACCACTGCATAGCCCACATGGGCACTTACGAGGAGATGAGGGCCTCCTCCTCAGATCGCCTCTTGGGAAGGGCAGGCTGGGCTGTATCTGAGGACTGAGGTATAGCGTTTTTCTATCCACCAAGTGTTATTTCCTTTACTTGTCTTTTGTACTTGATTTCAGCTTGCTTCTATTTCTCAGCTATCCAGCGTACTCAAGCATCTAGAGGTGCGGGCTCAGGGGAACCGGACTATCCGCTCGGATCTGGATGGGAAGATAAAGGCCTTGGGGAAGGAGAAGGCTGAGCTGCAGCAAGAGCTGGGGGCATTAATAGCTGAGTTGGCCCGCGTGCAGGCGAATTTGTTGGAGCAGTCCGCAACCTCGACCTCTCTCCAGACTAAGGTTGAGGAGCTCACAAAAGAGAAGGAGGAGCTTGACGGGGACAGGATAGCGGAGAAGAACCGCTTCTATGGCGAGGAGTATAGGCTGAAGTTTGCGTTGAAGGAAGCCCAAGCCTCTGCGGCACGTTAGGAAACTGAGGCCGGCAAACCTGACTCCGCCGGCGCCAAGGCTGCCCTGGAAGCTTATCTGGCTTCTGAAGAGTTCCAGGACTTATGGATGGAAAAGGCCGCCCCTGCTTTCGAAGTGGGCAGAATGCACATCTTGAGGGTGGCCGCCTCTTATAGAGTTAAGTTGGGCGACCTGGTTGACTGGTACTATTGCGACCAGAGGAGTGATGAGGCCAGGAGGGGGCATGCCTTGGTTCCCTTTGATGAGGACTACCTTCAGGGTTTGGCTGCCCAGGATGCCAAGGATGGGCTCCCCGCTTGGACGCCTCCTGCTGTGCTGGTTCCCAACCTTTGCTCTGTCATCTCCAGCCAGGTGGCCATTGATTATGACGCCAACCTCTGCCTACCTCTTGTGTTGGATGATGAAGGGGCTAGTCCCGTTACAGGAGGAGAAGTCACTCCTTCGGATGCTCTGTAGGTCGCCCTCCAACTTTCAGTAGAGGAGATTCCTGAGACTCGTGCTTTTGAGGCGCCGTCGGCTGAGGTGGAGACCGTGGACGTGGTGGATGACTAAGCTCCTTGGGGTTGGCCCTTGTGCTTGCCTACTATTGTGGTTTCTATAAGACCCCAATGGAAGCTCGCACTTTTTATTCGCCATCAACAGGCCGCCTTGCTGAAAAGAGAGGTTTTCAAGATTGTCTGCTGCCCTTTCAACCAACCACTATCTGCTTTTCTATCCACAGTCTCTCTTCCTTGCAACGTTGAAGTGCTCTGCCTAGCCCGCCAATCTCTGCACTGACTGATCAGACTTAGCTCGCTAATGGAAGTGTTGGCGCCAGCTCGCCTGAGTCCCCTCCAGGATCCCTTTGATTGCTTATCAACTGTAATTAGAAATCTCATCCCCATTGATCCTTAGGATGTAAAGGGCTTAGAATGGAATGACTACAGTATTTCTTCTCAGTATCTTTGATTCTTTTCTGCTTTGCTCTTTTGCTTTTTATTTTGCTAACAAACTAACAAATCTGTTTGAAGACCAAGTATAATGTGTATGTCCCCCTGTTAGCGAAATGTAAAAGCAATATTGTGCCCGTAGGTTGTCCCCCAGCCAATGTGGTTAGGTTTCAGTACTTGAGGATCTTTTTGTATATAATCCCCTAACTTGGAATATTTTGTAGAAGTATTCCTTATTAGGATGACCTTGTGCCTGACAATGGTCCTTTTTTCTAACTTAGAATATTTCGTTGAAAAATTCTGGGTTAGAGCGACCTTGCGCTTAGCAAGGGACGTTTTTCCTAACTTGGAATATTTCGTTGAAATATTCTGGGTTAGGGCGACCTTGCGCTTAGCAAGGGTCATTTTTTCTGACTTAGAATATTTCGTAGAAATACTCTTGGTCAAAGCGACCTTGTGCTTGACAAGGACCTTTTTTCTAACTTAGAATATTTCGTTGAAAAATTCTGGGTTAGGGCGGCCTTGCGCTTAGCAATGGTCATTTTTTTTTACTTAGAATATTTCGTAGAAATACTCTTGGTCAGAGCGACCTTGTTCTTGACAAGGGACCTTTTTCCTAACTTGGAATATTTCGTGAAATATTCTAGGTTAGGCCGACCTTGCACTGACGTCCCTTCCCGGTCCAAAAACGACTCCCGCGGCTGGATTCAGGACGGCCTCGAGAACGCTATTAAGTGGTTCGACGGCGTCATCAATGAAGCAGCATTTCACTGAGGTCGAAAACCAGGAACGCATCGTTTCCATTTTGAAGGTAAAACCATTTCATCACATGGGATAGATAGAATGATGGGCAGTGACGAAACAGTTCCGATTTCATCAACATTACCTCCATGAAGAAGAGGAAGATTCGGCGTCGCTTTGGGTCTTGAGCTTGCCGCAGGGGGATAGTATGATGCGGGGGAGGGAACTTGTTGCAATATGTGATTAGGAATTTGAAAGTCCCAAGTGGGTTTGATAATGGTAGTAGAAGGTTTCCAAAAATTTGAAAGTTTCAAGTGGGTTTACTCACCGAAAAGCAATTGATGGGAAGGGGACAGTTTTGCAGAGAAATTAATCACGTGAATGTGGGGTTGTGGGGGTAATTTCGTCCTTTTATAATAAATATCCATCTACTCCATCGCATATTTTGAACAGTACCGTCTATTACCATATCGAACGAAATTGAACTTGTGATCTGACCCTAAGTGTTGAGGAAAAAGGAGTATTTGCGGAACGAACTCTAATGTCAGAATAATAAATAAAAACCTCGATACTGACTCTGAAAATCCCCACTATAATAAATTAGTACAGTTTTGATCCTTCCAATTTTTTATCAAAAATTTGAGTTACACTCTCTCGTCATAAATACAACATTTCTGGGGGTGACACTCTATTCTACCCAAAAGAACACCAACAACTACTGTATTTTCTCTCGACTAACCATTCGATAATAATACCGAACACCCAAAACCTTACTCTAAAGACGGAACACCAGAATGTTAAAGCTGATGGGCTCGAGACAAGAGGTTGGCTCGAGACAAGAGCTTCTAGATTTTGTCCTCCAGAGCTTCTAGATTTTGTCCTTTGGAGCTCCTAGATTTTGTCCTTTGATGTTCCCTAGGTGCTTTCCCTTTTGTTGTAGTTTGGTTCTTGGTATTCCGAGACATGTCTATGTTCATCTTCTAGAATGTTGTTGGAGACTATAAGTAGCCCAGTGTTGGGATGTATCTGATGTGGCAAACATTTGAGAGAAACACTTGAGAGAGACACTTTGGGAGTGATACACTTGAGAAAGAGTGATACACTCATTTGTAATACTTAAATATAGTATATGTGACTGCCGCCCGTGGAGTAGGAGATTTTTCCGAACCACTTAAATTCTTGTATCTCCTTTACTTTCAGTTTGTGTGACTTTGTTGTGTGTTTTTGGGTTGTTCTTCTGGAAGGAAGAGTACGTGACGACCAAGAAGAGGTGATATCATCCCCAAGGTGTGATACCTTCCCACAAGGTGGTAAGGGGACCGTCTTGGTTGGGGTATCTGACCAGGATTGCACAAAATCAGAAAATTAACTCAAAATTACAAAGGTAAATGCATTGTAAATCCAAATTTGGAGCAAGTAAACACACCATAATAGATTTAGAAATTGACATAAAACATACTACTTTGTTGAACAAACTTTGAACCACTCAAGATTGTTTTTCTTTTCCCTGTGAATCTGTGAAACAAGGGCCAAGCAATTTTTGGAATACCTGATTTATTTATCCATCCGTTCCGGTCATCCTGCTTAATTGCTTATGGATGGTTTTATATAGCATATAGTCAATTTATTTTCGATTTTATGAAACTAATCACATAAATCAAGTTTCAAACATTAAAATTATGCCAATAAAGTGGCTGTTCCGTAACTTTTAATAACGAAACGTATCCAAAATTTTAGGGTTATTTTTTAACGATTGAGATGAAATTTTAGAAAAATGATACAGAAATAACATCATTTGAGATAGAAAATTCACTTCTTTTACACACCTACATTTATACTGCTACATATGTTGACCCAAAATAAAATTATATTGTTACTTACGTCATCCGTATCAAAATGAATATCAATTTTGAGTCAACTGAATTTATTTTCGAATGCGTATTATAATATTATCATCCCAGTTCCAAATATTCTTACTGTAATTTTCAAATATTATAATTTTACTGAACTAAAGGTTGATGTTTGAGCAAGTAACACTTATTTTGAAATAGAAACTTGACAATCATTTTCGAAGGGAGGAGGCACATTTTATCCAACATATAAAACAAGCCAACACCCTTCTATTCATACTTTGCAACATCAAACCAATCCAACAAATTGGGCAACTAATATGCTTCATATAACTTTCAAATATAGTACAACTGTTCTCAAAACTGGTGTCTACACAGCTAGGAAACAAATCTAAATCTGGTAAAATGTAGTGCAAGGATTGGTTATTCACAACAAAAAAAGACTTATGAACCAAAATTTGTGAGAGAAACAAATGGGATCATACATATTCACAAATAGGCGAGAGATCAAAAAATTATGGATTAATATAGATATACACATCTAATTTGGTTGCTTTCTCCAGCTCCCAGAAGCTTCTTCAGCATCCTCACAGATCGGCTTGGCCCCCATATACGAATTGTCTGATCATCACTTGCTGATGCTAACATCTGAGGTCTTGTGGGATTCCAGCTCACACAGTTCACAGTCGTCTAATTTGGTTGCTTTCTCCTGCTCAAAGAAGCTTCTTCAGCATCTTCACAGATTGGCTTGGCCCCCATATACGAATTGTCTGATCATCACTTGCTGACGCTAACATCTGACGTCTCGTGGGATTCCAGCTCACACAGTTCACAGTCATCAAATGACCAGGCAATACCTCAATTGGATTAGAACTACGCCGATTCCATATATACACCTGTTACGAGACAATATACAAGGTTATTCTACTACTCCGGGAGAACAAGTTTCGATCCCCTATGTATTCATTTTATCAAACACAGGAACAATTAATTTGAGGAAATTATTTTTTTATTAAAAAAAAATAAAGAAAAGGGTGTTAGTTTCAATAACATATGAAGGGTGACAAGAACCATCATAGTAATGCTTAACTTGAGTGGTTTCGAATATGGTAGCCAAACTAGTTCTTCAAAATCTGAAACTTCTCAATATAAGGATACTAGTAAATGCCCGTGCCCCATCAAAATATTTAATCGCAAATAATTCGTATTTTCGACCACAACAATATTTAATAATATATTTTACATATATTTTTTAATTAATTGAGTCAAATGAAAAAAAAAATTACACATAAAACAGTTTTTGCACATGGCCCCTCCTCCCT
>JAOWAN010000049.1:4293355-4310207 GCA_028566635.1 Lobelia cardinalis
ATTAAAAAATATATGTAAAAAATATACATATTTTTTATGTAAATTTTTTTTATCACTTTTAAATATTACCGTGTTGGAATTAAATATTTTGATACGCCGTGCCCGAGCCGTGCCCTCGGGCACGGACATTTACTAGTGGAAATATAATATATAATAAATGCTTTTCTTAGTTTATGGATTGAAACCTTAAAAATTAACTATTTTGTACAGAATATCACATTATATGTATAATTTATAACTTTTATGTGCATTGGACGCTCCAGCTCTCGACGCATTTTGCCTAAAACATGAAGGAGAAACATAACACCGGCAATAAAGTGTACCCACCACATCACACTCACACTCTCACCCACACTCTGTCCCTCTCTAGTTTCAGCTCACTGCCTTTTTACCCACCCTCTCTCTATTGCTGCTCAATCTCACTCCCAAGATCCGTCCAACCAACCGTGTTCACTTAATTAAAAAATAATAATTTCACTTCCCCTCTCAAGATCTACCACCATTTCTCTCTCTCTCTAGATCCTCTCCGCACTCTCTCTCTTTACACCTAAAACCCTTCACTAATCTCCACCGCGTTTCATGGATCTACATTACCGCCTCCCAGCTTGAAGTTTTTCAGCTAGTTATCACCTACGACGCCGTTTTGAGCTACAATGCAGCAACCGAGGAGTGCAATCGATGGAGGCTTTTGTCGGCGGGCAGTACTTGACCGAAACCCTAGGCGTCTTCTCAGGCTGGAGTTTACCGACGAGTCTCGTAAGGTTTGATTCTGACAATGTTGTGTTGTTTGAATTACGCTGCTGCTTTAGAGAGAGAAGATGCCTACATTGATGACTCTGCTGCTGCCGCTACTTCTTCTTAATCTGTTCACTCTCGTTTTTAGTAGTTCAGGTATATTTCATTCTCTTAAATAAGTTTTTTAATTGGTTAATTATCTATATTTGGTTGAACTTTGGAGTACAACTTTGTTTACTTGCTTGTTGGTTGTTTTAGTAGGTGGAGCAGAGCTACTAATTAAATAAAGTAAAAATTGATGATGACTCATTAGTGTTATTTTGGTTGAGGAACAATAACTTATTCTTATTTGAGCAACTTTTTAGTAAAGTAATAAAAATTAAAGTTAATTGAATGTCAACAGTGGACACCTTGCTTTGCTTGGAAATTTCGTTTCCCCAACTGTTTCAATCCGGGCCGGTTTAAGAATTGGGGTAATTTTAAAATCACGCCTACAGTTTAGTAGATTACTATGTCCTGGTGAGCGTGTTTGCAGCTGCTAAGGATGAAATTACCCCCCACCACTGGTTCATACATGTTTATTGTGGTTGCATGTGTGAATTTGTGTGGCATAAAAGAGACATAGGTTTAGCCACCTATTTAACCGCCCAAATAGACTTTATTTCAATACAGTGACATGAATCTCTCACTTCTCAATTAAGAAACAATTTTATTGAAAAGCTTAAGCATCCTATTGTTTCCCTGGATCCTGGAACTTACTTAAAAGGGGTCAAAAAATAACCTGGCAGAACTTAGTTATGATCAGATTCTAAACTATACTCTATGGTACGATGATAAAAGGCAGATCGACATTCCTCCTTCCCCTACCTCCGCTCCTCAAGAGTTGGAAGTGTATTTATGTGTGGTGTTTTTGCACTTTATCTCACAACTGAGCTGAGTTCAAATCATAATCATAGTATTCTTAAAATACTAAGACTGTTTTAATGATGATGGAAACATTGAGAACTATGGATCCCATCAGCCAAGCAGGTTTATTGCACCTATTTGTTCCCCTTGAGTTAGTTGTGAGCTTTTGATTTCGTTAGAATATTAGTTTTAAGATGCCATATTTGACGATCCTACGTACTGGCGGTTATCTTTGACAATTGACTAAATAAGCTTCAAATTTAGTTGGTTATGTTCAGATAGTATCTCATAGATCGAGATAGTTGGCACATGCGAGGGATTAATTAAACAGTTATGGTATAAGCTGTAACCGAATATATCCGTCTTTGAGACGCTTGACCTTTATTCTTATATGATTCTGATCACTGACCATATATCACTATCACTACTTGATTGTTGACTAATTTGACACAATATTTTTTTTCTTACCAGGAATTCCGTTTTTGAATATCCACTTGTCGCCTTCGTTACTACCTAGCCAACCATTATTTGTGACAAAGAGTTTTCTAGGACAAGAAAAAGGTATGTCGTATATGTCATGCATACTTCCGCTTGTTCGTTTTCTCCTTAAGTTTTTAATGTGTATATTTTCTTTTCGAATCTCTTAGACTGATCCGGATGTGAAGTTTATCTTTGGTTTGATATTGAGTTATTTATATACAAACCAATTCCAATGTGGTAGTGAATCTTATTGTTTTTTGAAATATTGTTTGTTTGAGCTAGAATGCAAGTGACTCACTGACACACCTTCTAGACAATATAGGTCCTTGGGAAGTTAGTATCCACAACCGAATGCATTGACCATTTGTGAAATTTTTTCTTGGTCGAAAATTTGGGTTTCTATCTGTCGTTAACAAAGAAGTTACAAAGCTAATGCCTATTATTACATCCACCCAACTTGAAAGGGTTGAAACAATTTTAATTTCCTTGAATGCCCATCAATATGAGCCCATGTTTATCCTTTGCAAAAGAGGAGTAATATTGTCAAGTGGATGACCCTAAAGGGAAATGTACCTCCTCAAATGGGATAACCCAAAGGAAATGATCCCTTTTTGGGTGGGATGGAGGAAGCTTTACTTAACATACATGCAGTAGCTTTAAATTATGGTGCCTGTGAATCCCTACAAGTGTGTATTTGTCCCTAGTATTTATTTATGGTCTGTGTGTGCTATTTATGTTATCCAAGCAAGGATTCTTGGATCTGTAAAGATTGTATCTTAACATAAGCATAGGGATATCAGTTGCTATTACTCCTTCTGTCCCAAAATAAATGTCCTAATTAATTTTTTTCTGGTCAACAAAATTACACTTCGACCATATTTTAAAGAAAATTGATTTGATATTGCGAAATTGTATGATTTGGTATTGATAGTTTACTTTATGTTCTTTCACGTTTTAGACGTGTAGACTCTAAAACTCGGTAAATATATGTTAAATAATTGGTCAAAGATGTTTTAGTCTGACCTCTTAAAAAGAAAAGAGGACATTTATTTCGGGATGGAGGGATTACATTATATATCACAGTTGATTTGGGGTGCCTCCAAAATGAAAAGAGAGAAATCAACGTTCGGTATCTATTGTGGCTGCTACATTTATTGCTTTGAAACTCATTTGTCAGTGTAGTACCTTGTGTCTCTTGGATGGTGCCTTTGCCTTGTGCTTTGTTTCATATTTATGCTACTATCTAGAAGAAGCTTCAATATTTCTAGCTCATTTATCGATTCCTGATCATCAGGGACTCAATTAGCTTCTTTAAGCAATCAACTTATACTAACTGGTGCAATGAATGACGGTGGTTTATACTATGTATGTGGACTTTGCAGCTAGGTTCATGTCAACTAGTGTATCAATTGATCCATCCATAGTACCTTATACATGGCGGACTAAGCCCTTTTTGGATTCAACTGCCCCAGCTCCTTCCCCAACTTCCCAAGGTACTTGTTCATTGTGTGAACCATCTCAGTTGACTGATTTAGCTTTTTGCTCATTTTGGAAGTTCTTCTTCTAGGCCCAACTGGTCCCACTCATAGCAGTTTGCCACGACATCACCACCATCGTCATCGGTTTAGAGCTCCTGCAGTTTCACCATCTCCATCTACAACACCAGGTTGTATGCTAGGCTAAATCAGTATGTGTGGTCAAAGCATTCACTTTATATAGTATTGTCTTATCTTTCTCAGTGATGTATATAAGGACAAGAGTACGATACAGAAGCAAGCATAAGATTTGAGAGACTGATAATAGTGAATGTACTGGATTCAAGGAGATTTCATATGATTGCTATGTGAACAGTTCCGCAGAATAGTTTCCTCTTTCCCCCACTCATCCAAGAACATTGGTGACAAATCTGTTCATCATTAACCATCTTTTACTCCCCCCCCCCCTCTAATTCCTTGTGGCGAGGCAGACCTTGAAGAAGGGGTTTGGGGAAGATAAAGTGGCTACTGGATAGCATTGATTATTCATTTGGAGAGAGCTCTCCATCTAAGAACAGCAGCCCGTGAAGGCTTTCAAATAGTTCTTGCTTGATAAATTTTAAACTGAAGCCTCGTCAACCATACCCAAGGCCTATAGAAAGAAATATTCAATTGTGTGTATGTTCTTTTAATGGAGCAAAAGGAAGACGCAGTATCCTTCTTCAGTTCTCATAAGCATACATTAGAAAATCATTAGAAATCAAGTGAAGAAAATGCCAAAATTTCTTCAACGAAGTATTGGAGGGGATATTCTAATGTTTGTAAATGTTTTGAGATTGAGTCCCAACTGATAATACAGTGAGCTACATGAGATACTTTGATCCTAGGCTTCAAGTTGCTTGTACGAACCTTTCAGGCCACTTTATAGTTTAGTGGCCTATGTAAACACTTCAGAATCTTTGTGACTTAAGATGACCATTGGTTAGTTTTTCGCTTTATCTTAGTTTAGAATGAGATTACAGAGATTTTTGTTTTTGTAAGGCATAAGTATGGAACTAGATGAGGTCATTCTTAAAATTACAACACAGTAACTTTTCTGAGGTAAATTGATAGCAAAAGTGTTTTCAGGCCTGAAATCAACAGCTTGCCCAAGTGGATTGTAGAATAACATTGGTATTATCAAACAGATGGCAACTGGAATCAGGAAAAGTCAAATAATGAAGTACTGGAATACAATGAGGGTGGAAGGATATTCGTTTTGGGGAGTACATGCCCTGACAAAATTATTGATGTTTGACTGTTGTTTTTAAGCAATAATTGCCATAACGGACTACAAAGGCTCTTTTATGGGATGCAAACTCTTTTAGGAGAGAAGCCTAGTTCAGAACCCCTAGGTCTCTTTATTATTTCTTCTTCCTGGATTTTTAATGTATGTTTTAGGCTCTGGTAGGCTGGTTCATTGATTTCATGATGAAAAGAAAGAGCTCCAACAAAATATAAGGAGATATGCTTTCAGTCACATTCTCTTTCTTTTTTTAATGTGTCACCAGTAAGATTATTTGAATATTGAGTATCAAGAAAAAGGGAAAAAAACATGCGAGTTTAAACTTGTTACTCTTGATGTCCTTCAGCTATCTTTCCTTTTATACATGGTAATGAAACTATGAAATAAACTGGAATCCCATATATTTTCCAATATAATAAACGTGTTTGATTCTCGAGAGGTAGTTTTCTCAAGGACAT
Source organism: Lobelia cardinalis (assembly GCA_028566635.1). Classification (NCBI taxonomy): domain Eukaryota; kingdom Viridiplantae; phylum Streptophyta; class Magnoliopsida; order Asterales; family Campanulaceae; genus Lobelia; species Lobelia cardinalis. The sequence goes on from JAOWAN010000049.1 coordinate 4,298,695, forward strand.
CTTTGTCAATCATGTCTTATTATATATCATGATATGAATGTGATCTAATAGGAGTGCCATAGTGGATGTTAAGGTCGTTAAGCATTATAGAGTACATTCTTAGCAGTTTGTTTCTACCTTCATGTGGTTGATTTAAGGTATCTGAGAAAATATAGAACAAGATGATGGCACACTGGCAGTAGTAGCAGTCAGTTCTTCATTGGGTCAAGAGCTGGATAGAGAGATCCTATTTAATTCCTAGTCATCAAGCAGTATTAGCTTTGGGTAAATAAATCTAACATGCAACACAGGGCTGAATAAATAAATGGATCCTAACATGCATGTTTCTCTCAGTAGTTACCTTTGTAGTTCATTGCTCCTATATCAGACAACTTACTGACTCACTCTTAACTGTAAAATGTGGCAGGTTGTGGTCAAACTTGTTTGGATCCACTTACTTCAGCTCCTGAAGGTTCACCTTGTGGTTGTGTTTTTCCAATGAAAGTCAAACTGCTATTAGATGTATCTCTATATGCTGTATTTCCTGTAGTTAATGAGCTCGAGATTGAGGTAGCCGCTGGCACATATTTAAAACAAAGTCAAGTGATTATAATGGGTGCTAGTGCTGATATTCAAAATCAGGAAAGAACAGCAGTTGATATAAACTTGGTTCCGCTGGGAGAAAAGTTTGATAATACTACTGCCATGCTCACTTATGAGAGATTCTGGCAAAAGAAGTTACCTCTGAATAAGACTCTTTTTGGTGATTATGAGGTTGTGTACATTACTTATCCAGGTAAATTCACATCATTCTTTGTTTTCTAGTTATGCATTTTGTGTAACCATGCTATTTTTGAGTTTGAACGTGGCGTCTCCAGGGCTTCCTTCTTCAGCCCCATATGGGAGTTCTGCTGGCAGTGGCCCAAGTGGAAGCGCTGGAAGTCAGGAATTCCCGATCACTGCTGATTTTGTTGATAAAGACCAGAAGATGAACCGTAGAACCGTCTTGGTCATTACTTTGTCTGCAGTGGTACTCTTGGTGGTTTGCTGTGGGGCAGTTTCCATTCTCTTAAAATGCAGGAAGGTTGGGAGACCATCAAGTGCTGTTGGCCCTGTTTTTACACCCTCAATTCATAAGAGATCTAGTGAGTGTATGAAGTAGTTTGTGTTCTGACTTTTTATTTCTAAAGCCTACATTTTCTGATTCCCTAATCTTCGTGGATGCGACTATGATTCCTTTACATGGCAGCGTTGGCATAATTTATCTTATAATCATAGATTGTCGATGTACTTCAGGTATTTTGATGGTCATGCTTATTTTGAACTAAGTTGTTTGTTGCAGGAATTGGATCCATGTTATCGAGTAGCCCAGCAAGCTCCACTTCAGTATCCCTATTTTCTACTATGCCTACTTCTATTCTATCGGTCAAGACATTTTCACTTCTAGAGCTGGACAAGGCCACAGACAAGTTTAGTTTAAGAAAAGTACTGGGTGAAGGAGGCTTCGGCCGTGTTTATCATGGTATAATGGAAGATGGAGCTGAAGTCGCTGTGAAATTGCTTAACAGAGAGAGTAATCAGAATGGAGACCGTGAATTTATTGCTGAAGTTGAGATGTTAAGCCGCTTGCATCACCGTAACCTTGTGAGACTGATTGGTATATGCATTGAAGGACACACACGCTGCTTGGTTTATGAGCTTGTTCCAAATGGCAGTGTAGAGTCTCATTTGCATGGTATGTTGCTCATTTTAAGCTGAGATTCTTTTTGTCCAATGCTTTGATTTTCAACTTATAAGATATATTTGTTGGTTTATCCTTATTCTGAATTTTCACAAAAGAGACTAGGTTTGGAATCGCCTCAAGATTATCGCACTTGTTGCTGTTGCAGGTGTAGACAAGCCAAAGGGACCTCTTGATTGGGATGCAAGGTTGAAGATTGCCCTGGGTGCCGCGAGAGGATTGGCTTATCTTCATGAAGATTCTAACCCTCGTGTAATACACCGGGATTTCAAGGCCAGCAATGTTTTACTAGAAGATGACTATACCCCGAAAGTTTCAGACTTTGGGCTGGCAAGGGAAGCAACGGAAGGGAGTAGCCATATTTCTACTCGAGTCATGGGAACTTTTGGGTATGTATTCCTACACAATCAGTTGTATCAAGTCTTATCTCACTTCTAAATGGGGTTTTGCGACCGCAACTGTGGAATCAATCAACCACAGAATCGACTGACCTGCATTGGCAGGGTTGTACTGAACAATCCTGCACTGCAGGTCTTTATATTTTATGGGTCGTTTCATCAAGACTTTTCCTTCATCAAATACCTACTCTCTTTACCCCTCGTTTTTTTGAGCTGTGTTATCTTGCTATTGCTTTGTGTAATTTATGTGCAAAACTCTCTTGTGAATCTGTTCAAGGCTTAAATTTTACTGTGGATTTGCAGTTATGTTGCTCCTGAATACGCCATGACAGGACATCTACTGGTCAAAAGTGATGTATACAGTTATGGCGTTGTGCTGTTGGAGCTTCTTTCTGGAAGAAAACCCGTGGACATGGCACAACCCTCAGGTCAAGAAAATCTAGTAACATGGGCACGACCCCTATTAACGAGCAGAGAAGGCTTGGAGCAATTAGTGGACCCCACCTTGGCTGGGAGCTACACCTTTGATGACATGGCTAAGGTGGCTGCTATTGCTTCCATGTGTGTTCACCCTGAAGTGACCCAAAGACCATTCATGGGCGAAGTAGTGCAAGCGCTGAAGCTCATATACAATGACACTGACGAGACTGGTGGCGACTGCCTGAGCCAGAGACAGTCTTCTGCCATAGAATCAGACTTCAAGGGTGATATTGCCCCCTCGGATAGCAGTTGGTGGAATGCTGGTGGGGGCACCCCGCGATTAACATATGGGCATGCTTCATCCTTCATTACAATGGATTACAGTTCAGGTCCACTCGAAGAGATGGAAAACCGAGCTTTTTCCACATCGAGCTTTGGTGGAGGGGTTTCATTACCCATTAGGCACGGGAATCATTCTGGTCCTCTTCGAACTGTTCGTAGTAAGCCTGCATTTTATAGATTAAAGGGTAGTATGAGTGAACACGGGGGACTCCTCTCGAAGCCCGCCTGGAGTGAAGCTTCTTTCTAGAGTATTTTTGGGAAATGTACAGCAACTGAAAGACCAAAAGTGGGGGTTTTTTTTTTTTTGGTTTTTTTTTTTTTTTTATTTGGGTGTAGTTTAGGAGGATTCGGGTTGCTTGGATTTTTCGTATATCAAGAGGAAGAATGAGCGAATGAAAGAGAGGGTACGGGGCGGGGACTCCGTGGCTTTGTAGTTTCGGGTATGTCCTGATTCGTTACCATACAGAACGGGATGCTCCATCCCTGTGTTGTATATTGGTGGTCAATTAATTTCCATGGTTCAGTTGATTGAACCTGACAGTTTAATTTTTGTTTTCCATTCTAATTTTACAAAAAAAAAAAAAAGAAGAGTTTACCCTTGTTGACGTGGAAATTCTTTATCTTGTACCTCTTTCTCTGTTTCATTTTCTTCAGCCACATCATTTCTTCAAATACAAAGAAATAGAAGGAAAAAGAATCCACAGCTGTCTGCTTCTTTGTGAGGGAAGTTGTTTTGAGTAATAAGAACTAGAAATTTAGATTTTCTGTCTCGAATGATGTTTTATTTTTTCATGTAACTTTTGAAAATTATACATGTAATAAAAAGCACCACCGAATAATACAAATAATGATGACTTTCATCAATGTTTTAATTTTAATTTCTAATATATATGATAAATATAGTAAAATTTAGAATAAAAATACTAATAAGTGTTAATTAGCAATAATCCAATTTAAAATTGGGTAAATCAGTGGTTATTATTTTCGGATTAGAGGATGTGCAAATTATATCGATCTAGGCACTCCTAAAAAGAAGTGTCCATAATATATATAGAGTTTATAAATTATATATAATACACATAAATTATGTTATGTATATTATTTATAACTTGTACGCACATTATGGACACACCTTGTTAGGAGTGCCTGTGGCTGAGCTACTGTGATTCCGGATAAACCATTCATGGATAAGATATTCTACTTCTTACTACGCGTTTAACCAAACACAAGCAAATCAATAACCAAGTTACGGCAGACTAACAGTTGCCAGTTGTAACTGACTTCCACGCGCCGCCGCATCAAAAATGGTTGCAATGTACACCATTCCGACGACGTTTCTCACTCCTCCTCGTAGCTCTTTATACCATCCTCCTTCACGCTCGACTTTCTCTCTCCTCCCCTACGCATCCGCCGCCACCTCCAGGTTTTACCCCTCCAATACTTGCTAAACTACTTTCCTATGGTGTCTAATTATACGTGAATTAATATATTTTCAAAATAGAATTAGGGCGAAAATGTCGTCTCCGTCGACTCAGGCTCCGACAGTGCTCGCTTCCGATCCTGAAAAGCCAATTGTGGTATGTCTCCGCTGATTTCTCTCACTTACACACAAAACACACACAGACTTCATGAGGAGCACATAATTTCAGGTTTAAACTTTTGCTCCCTTCGTCCCAGGCAAAAAGTTACGAATTTTTATTTTTATTTAATTTTTTTTGTTTGTTCTTGAACTTGTTTTTTTTTTTTAAATGAATATTTATACACTTGTTAAAAAAAATATTAAATCTGCTATGAACTAATATTTTTGTCTTAACTATGTGTAAGCTTCATTAAGGTTCTTTGTGATACATTTTGTATAAAATTAAAATGTATGTCTTACCTGATGAGATTAGAGAATTGTACTTGCAGCTTGGGTTAGGTGGTATAGCGGTTGATTTCCTGGCAATGGTCGATGCTTTTCCTAATCCGGATGACAAGATTCGAAGCACTAGCTTGAAGGTACTCTCCACCTGAACAATGAGTTCTTTGTTCTTTACTCGAGTTTAACAAAATGGAGGAAGGGAAGCATCAATGCCAGTTTAGTTGTTTTAATTGCTGAGTCATAATCACAAGAATGAAAGAGATGCTATGTGCAAGAGTTATTGTCTTTCATTTCCTTTCTATGCTTTCTATTCAGTTCTGACAGTCCCCTGTAGTCAAGTATCATTAAACAGTTATGGCTTGTTGGTAATTCCTTAGAACTCTGCAGTGAAGGTTACTGTTATGTGTCATCCGGTTTTCAGTCCACTGCTCTCTCTCTCCCCCTCTCTCTCTTGATCAGAGTGGTTTTCTATTGAGTTTCTTCTACGAGTAAATTCCTCAAATGTCTGATTTAAAGAAAAAGAAAACGTTTTGTTGCTCATGCTCTACGCAACTGTAGTCAGCCATTCTGGTATGGGCGACGAACTATGTACTCCCGTAGTCACATGTATAGACCTTTTTGAATATTTAAGGAAGTCTCTTGTTTTCAAATGTATCTCAATGATAAAAACTTTGAAATCAGTTCTATGATTAAATTATGGTTTTAATTTATTCAATATATATGTTTGTTTGGAAACAAGAATATTTATGAGGAGTTAGGGAGACAAAAAATCGGGACTTATTTTATTGGGTGGAGTACTTGTGGATTTAGGAAATATTTTGATCACTGGCTACACATATTTGTTTCAGGTTCAAGGAGGTGGTAATGCAGGAAATGCTTTAACATGTGCAGCTCGTTTGGGATTAAACGCAAGGCTGATATCCAAGGTTTTATTGTTTTTATTCACTATGTTGATGCAGACCATATGTTCTTTTTCTTGAACTATATTAGTTTGGGCGACAATAAATATGCATCTATATCTATATCTAATTATATATATATATGTATATGGTCTTGGGTGGTGCACAAATGAAAATTACATGCATGAAATGCATACTAAGTCTCTTCTGGATATTGAAATTCCATGCAAGTTGTATGAATGATGTTCAGTACAAAGTTATCTCTTTTGGATGGGTTAGACATAAGGGAAGACTCTTTCTACTGAAAAGTAGGTTGATGCAAGAGAATTCAGCTAATATCAGCCAAATTTTCACAAACTTACAGTATTGTTATAATTAATCACATATTTAGAACGTATGAGAAAAGAAAGAGGTTCAACTCAAAAGAAACAGGGAAAAATTGCAGGATGGAAGAGTGAGTTGAGAGATAGCGAGAAGAGGTACTTGACTTAACGGGATATAGTGGAGAACACAAATAGATAGTTGACTTGAGAGGAAATCTTTGGTTACGTACATTGCCTCCACTGTATGTTTAGTGTTCATGGTTGATATTTTGATCATTTTTCAAGAAGTCTTGTTATCCATGATCTTGCCCCCTTAACTGATCATTACTGGGTTCTTTTAGTTTCATAGAAGCATTTTTGTTCCCATTCTGCTTTATGCAGCTGTTTCTTCTTTTCTTTTGATTGGCGTCTCTCCTCAATTCTTACATTTTCTAAGCTATTCATTTTTCTTAATGATAAAAAGATATAAAGAAAGAAAGAAAATATATAAACAATTGCTGGGTTGTAATCGGTTCTCGGTTAAAGGGTAAAACACATGACATAATCTTCAGTGAACTAGAAGCATGCGGTTGTGCTATTTTTGATGATGAGTACAATCCATTTGGTTGTTCAGGTATCATTTTACATCAATAAAAGGCTAGCTAGAGGTAGTTGCTCGTAGATTGCTCTTGAAACACACACATCTGCTGCAAAATTATGTTGCATGGAATATTATAGTGGTAGAAGTCTTTATATCGTGTCTCATAAAGAAAAAATACAAATGTTATTTGTCTCTACTCTCCAGTGAAATAGTCATATGATGCTATCCTTTTTGATCAATTTTCTCATAATTACTTATTAGGTTGCTGGTGACATTCAAGGGAGGGGAATATTGGAGGAACTAGAAGCTGATGGTGTCGATACCTCTTTTCTTGTGGTAAACCAAGCATACGTATGCCATTCATTTCATTACTGGATTAGTATTGCTAAGCCTCATCGTTGCTTTATCCGTTACTACAATTTTGTTAAATCTCGTAACCATTTCCCATGGTAATGATACCTCTTTTTGCCTGCTGAACCAATCATACATTTACCATTCATGAATAATGGATAATTCATCGTCTTTGTTTCATTGTTAGATTAGCAGTAAGATCCTTTCGAATGCTGGTCATGTCATTCCTAATTGTTTCAAAATTTGTTGACAAACTTTTTTTTTAAAGGTTCGAGGGGACATCAACATTATTTATTTATTTATTAAGTAGGACTTACAAGAGTAACAAGTAGCGCTTAAAGCCCGGAGATATCTTCAACAAGATATAGTTTCTCCTCAATATTGTTTGTCACCAACGAGACTTGAACCCCTAACCTCCCGTTAGGAAAGAGAAGGATACCTCTAGACCAGGTTAGGGGCTAGCGTTATTGACAACATGCATATCACAGATTCAGTCAACTTGGCTGAACTGTTCTATACTTGTAAATCTATGTTTTTTTTTTCATATAAGAACCATCCTTTAAGGCATTACCCTTATCTGCAAAAGATGTAACTGGTGGACGGAGCTAACTATATCAAGACGGGTCATATTGTCAATCATGATGCCTCAAACATATGAAATCAGCTCTACTATACATTTCTTCTTATTTCTATTTTTGCTTTTGGAAACTATAGAAACTATTTTGTTATGTAGAAATCAAATGTTTGCAAGAATTTAGCAGGTCCAAATTATACAAGAGGGTAATGAGAACTCATCTCGAGTCAATTTATCTCGTTATCTTTTGACCCTCTCTCACTCTCTCTCTCTCTCACACACACACACACAATTAGGTTCTACAAGCTTGTTCACGATATTGCAGTGTTCTGTTCTATTGAATAATATGGCAGAGTCGTGTTTTATGCATATTTTGACTCAAAATTTTACTGGTCACAGGTTTCTGAAGAGGGAAATTCTCCATTTACATATGTCATTGTTGACAAACAAACGTGAGTGTCTCTCTTGTTACAAGCCCCAAAGCCATTTATTCTCCATCTACTGATTGCCTAAGCATTTAGATCTTTCTTATTAGGTGGGAGTATTAAATTTTCTTCTGATGATATGACTTACTAAAGCGCTGAAACTCAGGCATATCATTCTGTGTTCTATTGCTATTTAGATGAAATAACAGTATAACACTGCTGCCGAAGGTTAGTTACAGAAGTTGGTTGTAGAGTTCAGCCGTTAGTTCTTACAGACAGATGATAATCCATTGACCTTTCAAGAGTCAGGCACTAGATAACTTATTCCTATTCAAACACTGAACAGGATGTGTGAGCAATGTGAATCATCTATGAGATGTGCATGGGGGGAGGTTCCGGTGCTTAACACAGTAACCAGTGAAAGTAATACTCCCTCCATCCCAAAATAATGTCCCTAGGACTTGGCACATAGTTTTAGGAGGATCCTTGACTTTATAAATGAGTGGCTATAAAGAGGTTGAGTGTGGATCCCATGGAAATGAGTGGATATAATTCCTTCTTGAGTGTTCAAATAGAGAAAGTTTTCATTGGGAACACTTATTTTGGGACATATCAAAAAGGAATAGAAGACACTTACTTTGGGACGGAGGGAGTATATTTTTTGTGAAATTCGCTTTACATATTTTTTATTGGATTTGTTAAATCTCAATGGTTTTGAGTGATTCTTTTTAGTGGGGGGAAAGTTGTGAGTAGTTTTAAGTATTGTGGAGAACTATTAAATGTGGTTAGTTATTATTCTTATGGTTGGGGGTAGGTCTGACAATTTAAAAGCGGTGCTTAATTTTGAACCCTCCTGCTTTATCTGTCTATTAGTTATGCAGTTATATAGCGGGAGGGGGGAAATTGATGTTTTTTTCCGGATTGGCAACACTAACTCCAGGCCCCAATGCTCATGAAGAACCACCAACTACAGGTTTAAAATATGCACATCAATAATAACTACCCACTTCTTCAACAACTGAATATGCACAGCAACAATAGTGGGGCATGAAGTTCACTTTTTAATGGTATATGGAGGTGACTGATTCTGTTTGATAATTTCAGGAAGACTCGCACATGCATTCATACTCCTGGGTCTCCCCCAATGGTCCCCGATGACCTTTCTGAGTCCACTTTGTTATCGGCGTTGGATGGAGCAAGACTTGTCTATTTTGATGTAAGATTGCATGAAACTGCATTAGTAGTTGCAAATGAGGTAATGATGGATTATTAATATTTAGTTCTGATTTTCATTTTAAGTTTTTATTTTTTGTGGTAGCAGTCTTCTTTAGGTTTGAAATGTTATGTTATCTTTAGTTGATAAAGGCATAAAGCAATCAGTGGGGTCTAGTTCATCTGCAACATTATTCACTATGCATATTAGTCCAACCATAGCTGAACAATTGCAATCATTATTTAATCGTTGGCCAAGTTCCTGGTGCAATGCTCGACTGCCAACATATTTACTTTTTGTTGATAGATTACTGTTAAGTTGTCCTGCCTTGTCAACACGTGATGCATCGTTCTCATTATTTTTGACTATGTAATCCAGATTCAGCTCTCTTGTTTATGCTTTCTCAACCTTTAAAAGTAGGCTGGATATTTCTCATGCGTGTTTCCTTAGGTTTGAAGAGTTGACTTGAGAGAAGCCACTTGAAATTCGACCCTTCTGAACTTTACCTTTTGATAATAGCTCCCGATCCCAAAGTTATTTGGACAAAGACTGCATTGCAGATTGTGGTAGAGCCTCACAATTTTATGTTTCTACTTTCTAGGGTTGAATGAATGGTTATTTTGCTTGCTTCTATGCCTGGTATGGTCAACCACATTCAAGAATGATTATGTAATACTCAGTCCATTCCACTCGAGGTGACCGTGTTTGAAAGTCAAATATTTAGGGGTTAAATTAATACCCTTATTTTTGGAGACTAAACATATTCTTGTGAATTTAATGGAAATTCAAAAAATATGTTCTGACTATTTGGAAATAAGATTTTCTAAGTGGACCATCCCAAAGTAGATAGTGGTACTCTTCAAAGAGAACATAGGGAGTATCAAATACAATCTGGAAGATAATTATGTTTAGATATGAATTAGTGAGCTCATTTTCCCAAGAAATGGTTCTTTTATTTTTTTTATCTTGGTCATGAATGGTAAGTAACCAGCTCATCTAAATGCTTAAGTTGTTCGAAAAAAGCCCAACAATGTATATCATGCTTTAGCACTCCTCATGACTTGCATAAGTGAAGAGGTGCCAATGTGTCAACATGTGCACTTCATATTGGGCGAAAATGTTCCCTTTTGAAATAATTTAATTAGATTAATACAAGCGGGTTGATTTGAATCCCGACCCTTGCAAAGCGTGAAGCTCTGATAACATGGTAAGTAGCCAACTCATTTAAAAGCTTAAATTGTTAGAGAAAAACCCAACAATGTATATCATGCTTTCACTATGAGCAAGTGCATAACTATAATCTGAAAGTTAAGCAGACGAAATCAGGTTCTTGAATCTTTCTAGTTCTGGCACGGTTTTGATCATTAAATCTTGTTTTCTATCTACCAGACCTAAATGTGTTGCTGAAAATCAGCGCGACTCCTCTTTTCTCTGGTCCATTTTTACATTGGTTGCATAAACATGATGGGTTTTCTATGCAGTTTGTTTTGTTTTTGATGATAATATCTTGAAAATGGAAGTAAATTATTCTGCTTTTCTATGCTACCAGTGCAGGCAAATCGCAAGGGTATACCTGTCTTAATTGATGCAGAAAAGAAAAGAGAAGGGTTGGACGATCTTCTAAATGTGGCAGATTATGTAGTGTGCTCAGCAAAGTTTCCACAGGCAATATGGTTCCTTATGCAAACCCGTACATGCTAGTTTCTTCTAGATGTGCTTGTATTTCTGTGGAATCTTTCATTGAATTTGAATTCTTCAGAGTCATGGTGCTTGAACATTTTAGTCCCTTGTTTGCTGTATAATCTGCACGCAGGAGGTGCCGTACTTTTGACATTTTTTTAATATACTAAATTAATTTTGACAAAGATATCTATTAACACATATACTCATTCTTGAATCGGGCATAAGAAAATTTATATAGATTAGATCACTAGCTAAGTGGTTAAAGTCAAGGATTGTAATCTTTCTAATTTTTTTAAAGCCTTTTTTCTTCTAGTTGATAGTTGTACATAGGTTGTTGATATATTCCTCCTAGATACACGCTTTCTTTCTTTGACAGACTGTCTTTAACTTTTGTCTTCCTGATTGAGCGGCAATCTCGTAGAAAGTTACGGAATCATGAAAAATTCCAGTATTTTAGAAGCAAATTTGCTATCGACTTCAAAATTTCGAAAATTCTGTACAACCACTTTTTTTTTTTGTTACAATACAACTACTTGTTTTTTTCGGTTACAATACAATCACTTCCAAGTTCACCAGTATTTCATCTCCATAAACATACCGTTGAATACTCCATATGATTCGCCATTTCTTTTTCAAGCACACACACATCTCTCTCTCAACTGGGATTGATATCATGGGGAGCGTGCCTTGCTACCACTCAGGCGTTACCTTCAGAGTATGGGGG
>JAOWAN010000049.1:4320856-4332214 GCA_028566635.1 Lobelia cardinalis
GGAATAAAGCTGCGGAATCCTAATTAGTTCTGTGAAGAACGTAAAGAGGATTGCTCACAGATGCAAATATATGCAGTAAGTGCGTGAGTGCAGAATAAGTGTGACTGAATATGGAATGAGTGATTACCTTGCAAAAGGAGTTAAAGCAGACTATTTATAGTGTGGGTCGAGACGATTGAAGTGGATAGCTCCAATCACTGGTGAGGTGTCCTATGTAGCCGTTGAATCATAATCCTCTCCTCCTTATTAGAAGGACTTGTTAGGGACGTGGCCTTCCCAATTTGAACATGGAAAGACTAAGTCTGACTGAACTGGAGAAATCCAGGGGATGCGAGACACATGACAGATATCCTCTACTGCTTGTTGTCCAAGTTGGAGTTGACCTTACCATGCTCTTAAGGAGGCACAAAGGTGGGCTGGGCGGCCAATGTCATGGTGGATTAGTCCAAGGCGGCCAAGTGGTCATCCGTAGGGTGAATTGAGATCATGCTGATGTAGGCCGTCATAGGATGTAGAGGGCATCAATCGTTGGGCAGTTATCTTAGCGGCCTATCAAGGATGGTCACATGACCGCCTGTTGGGCGGGGTCATGTCCGCCTAGTGAAGGCATCTTCATTCGGGTTACTTACCCGTCGGGCAGTTAGCGAGAGAACGAGCGGGAACGGCTATGTGACCGCCCGTCGGGCTGGGTCCTAGCAGGCCATCCTTTTACAGTGATTCCAATGAGGGGCTTGCCCGTTGGGCTTTGCCCTTTATTAGTATTGGGCCTAGTGTTTGGGCTTTGGCCTATCAATGAGATTAGCTAATATTCCCACTAGTTATAGGAGGTTAGCAATGCTCCCATTTTTTTCCCAAAATGCCCTCACTTTTTAATTTTTAATATTTATTTGGAGGGGTAAAAATATTAAAACCGTGTATAGGAAAATGTGCTTGTATTTAATGCATATAAAAAGTACATATGCAATGATTGGAACATTGATTAAGACAATGATTAAAATGATAATTAATTACCAAGCATATTTTTTTATACACAATTTTGACATTTTTACCCCTGCAAATAAATATTAAAAATTTCAAAATAAGGACATTTTGAGAAAGAAAAAATGGAAATATTGCTAACCTCCTACAACTAATGAAGATATTAGTTAAACCATATATATATATATATATTAAATCAAATTTTAAGTAAGAAAATGACAGTTAAAAGAGATGGGGGAATACATTTATGATTAAAATGCATATTTTCCCACATTATATTCGCAGTTTCTCGCTACTTAATGAAGAATTAAAAGATGCTCCTTTGACTTTAATAAATGAACCTTTAACTTAATGCTTGGATCACGATCGTCTGTTCTCGTCTGCGATTATGAAAACTATATCATACTCACATATCATCCTACAATAATATTACTTTCCATCCATTACTTCTACATCTATTTATCACATCACACTTTTCATTTACTTTTTCATAATTAAATATTATAAATATCACATCATTTTCCACAACTATTAAAGGGCAAAATTGACTTTTTACAAGAAAACTCATATATCTCATCTACTTCATCTGATGAACAGTACCATCTGATAAATAGTACCGTCTGTCACGATCAGACCCGATCTATCTTCCGTGATCCAAGCATAACAGGATGCGTGATTTCTTTTTGCATTATAATAAGGCTTTAATGGCGTATTCGATATATATACACTCTCTTCGTCTCGCAATAGATGACCTTTTAATTTTATGCACTAAGTATTAACGAATAATATATACTATTAACAAATTCACCCTTATTAAATAATGCCTCTTTATTAATGATAAAAGAAGTAAATATAATTAATAATTATGGGTAATTGAGAAATAGAAGGGTAAATTAGAAAAATATGAGTTTAAAAAGTCTAAAAATTCTAAAAGAACAATTATTATGGGACAAATTTTAATTTTTAAAAGAAAATCTAATACGGGATGGAGGGAGTATTTTTTAATTTTTTAAGTATTTCGTCATCTTTTTTCTCTATTTATATTAATTTTTTACTTCATTAATTACTAAAAATTACATCATATTATTAGAATTAGAATAGAAATTTGTTGTCCCATTTGATATCTCATTTTTTATCATAAGTAATTTTTAAAAATTGATACATATCCTAAAATTTAAATTTTAAATTTTAGGATCTACTTTTAAATAGTTGAAATAAAATTTTAAAAAAATTTGACACAGAGAAACACGAAATTCGTAATTGTAAAATAAAAGTAAAATTGACCTTGATGGAATATTCTCTTACCAACAAAAGTTCAAAAGATATTTACCTTTCTATCCCCGGTCCAACTTTTCTTGTCGGCCAAAAACAGTAAAAAAACAGGGCTAAACAATAAACCCACTGGCCACTGCCTTGGCGCTACGACGTCGTTCAAAAGAGCACCGTAAAAAATAACTGTAACAACCTCATCGCCGCAGCAATTTATGCGGGGCCCACAAGGACAAGAGCTTGTCCGCGTCCCCCCAAAATCGTGTTCAGACCTTTTGGCTGTAATAACTGGAATCGAGGAGGGCATTTAGGGGACTTAGAACTAATAAATTAACGTTTTTATTAATTCCTTCAATTAATAAGTTTAATTTAACACCTCCCCCCGCCCCCTAAGCAATTAGACCAAATCCGAACAACGTGGGAGGGAACTCAACGAAAGAAAAAGAAAAAGGGAAAATCCCAAACGGAGCAAACGGCACAAACTTCGGATTTTGCTTAGCGAAGCAAAGGGGAAGAAAGGGTTTAGTCGTATTCAATCAATACTAAGCTCTTTGTTTACTTCCTGATCTACCACTTTTGCTCCTCAAATTCTTTTTTTTTTCCTCCCAATTCTTTTGAGCTCAAAAGAAGCAAAAAACAAGACGGAAGATCAAGCTCAATTTTTTCATATTTGTTATTGTGTTGGATTTTGTTTGAGGGAGGAGTAATTTTTAGTTTGCATTTGCTGTGAGGAGCAAACGGTGTTGTTTGATCTTTTGTTTTGGATTGATTTTTATTGTTTTAAGGCGATTGCGGCGGTGCTGTTTTCCGATCTGGTCTGGAGGTGTTAAGAAATGGCAAGTAATTTTTGTTTTTGTTTTTGTTTATTTGTGGTGTTGTTAACAATTGTTTTTTAGTTGTATTGAGAAATTATTTTGATCTCCATTTGTGGTACATTGGATTATGGAATGAGTTTGTTGAATTTATGAGTTGTTGATATTTGAGTTTGTTAATATGATTGTGTTTGTTGTTTGTTTTTTAGATTGCTGAATTAGTTGTTTGCCATCTTGTTTTGAACATTTTTGTTTGGAGATATTGAATGTTTGTTTTGGACTGTTTATATGAAGTAGCTGCACAGTGAGATTGGGATTTAGACTTGTATATATGATTTGTAGTACTATGTGCATTCGTAGGAAAAAATGTTGGGCTGATAACAAGTTAGAGCTAAATTTGAGGGGAAAAGGAGCATTAGGCTGTAGTGTAGAATTTGATGTTCTGACTATTTAAAATGTTGGGGCAGCAATGCTGGGAAGTGATCAACATTTTATTTTTTTGTTATTATTTATTTAACTGTTTACTTTTTTTGGTTTTTGTTTTATGATTTGCGTGAAGTTGATATTCTGTTGGCCTAAAGTGTAAGTTTCTTCTGTATGTATATGATAGATACTATTGTTCCTTTTCGTGGATGTTTTTACCGAGGATAAAAATGTAATAGTGTTCGATGTTTCTGTGGACATGGGAAACAGATTCTGTTGGCCTAAAGTGCAAGTCTCCCTGAGCGTTGAAAAGATAAAACCAATCTTCCGTGGAAATGAAGAAGAAACCCATTTTCCAGTTTTCAAATAATCAAGTGTAAGGATTGTACTACATATAGCGCCATTATAGGTACTAACAGATACTTGACTCCTAAGATAGAATTACCCAAATTACAAAAAGACAGCCAGCTAAGTTCTGAATTTATAAAAGAATCCAGATAATAAGATAAGATAGCTAGTAATACAAATTAACCCATAAAAACACTATTGGGCCTATGCTTGTGCCTACGCTTACATGTCTAGGTATCCTCTTGAGTTGTCTAGCTCTTTCTCGTTTTCCCATCACCAATTGAATCTGAGACGAGATGACTAGACCATGCTTCTGTAATTTCTTTTTATTAAAAACGTGACACGACATGTCAGAGACACATTACTAAATACTCCAGATACATCTTTTTACACTTGTTTACATATATGTTAGTATTGGTGTATGAAGTTCCATTTAAAGTATTGGGGATAACAATAAAAATTACGATATGTTGAACATTTTTCTAGGCATCCTTCTTTCCCTTTGTACTTGTTGTATAGTACACACATTCCATTTACTTATCAATGAACCAGCATACCAACACATAATATCTTTTATTTCTTTATTTCATTATGGTCTTTACCATTCATTGTGTTAATATCTCACTAGGATTTATGAATTTGTGGGGACAATTTTATTATTTCCGATGTCACTGACCTCATGCTTCATCATTCATACTAGACCCTTGCTGTTTATGTGTATAATTTGTTTGATTTTTGGTGGTTTCTGTTAAAAACTTCATTGACATATATGTTTTGAGTCACTTTCATGTGTAAAAAATGTGAAATGTAGTTCAACCTCTTAAGTCTTAACTGAAAATGGCTCTCTTTTGTTCTGCTGCTCTGACGGGCTCATCTATGGGTCTAGTGAATGCTTTTACTGTAGTATAATCTGCCCTAAAGAATGTAACAACTATCCTTCTGGTCAATGGTGCTTATATAGTTGATTAATCTCTAGATACCTTGTTCTTTTGTAGGCTGCTTCAGTCAGCTTAGGGGTTGGATCACTTGTTTGGGTGGAGGATCCTGACGAGGCTTGGATAGATGGGGAAGTTGTCAGTGTCAGTGGTGACGACATTAAGGTTCTTACTTCTTCAGGGAAGACGGTGAGTATTTTTTAATAACATATATTTGTTTGTGCCTGGTGTACACATCTGTATTAACTTGTTGCTGTCCAACTGATCCTCAATATCTTGCAATTTCAATTTTAGCTGTTCTTTTTTTGTACACCATGCTTCAACAAGGGGAATATTTGGGGAGTCTTTGTTGTAGCAATGTTACTGCAAGCTTCTAGAGATCCTTATCCATTCTATTTACGTGTACATGCGTGTTGCTTTTGGTCCAATTAAGATTTTCATGTTGAAACTGATTGTAGGTCGTTGCTAAGTCTTCAAATGTGTACCCCAAAGATGCTGAAGCACCGCCATGTGGAGTGGATGATATGACAAAGCTTGCTTATTTGCATGAACCAGGAGTTCTGTCTAATTTAAGATCCAGATATGATATAAATGAGATATATGTGAGTTCAATCTTTTCTCCTCGATTGCAACTGCTATAGGGAGCATCTCTTCAGTCATTTTCCTGAACAGATCGTATTGTTTTATTCTTTCTTATATTACCTAATGGACTCGATGATTCCTCCAGACGTATACAGGGAGCATTTTAATTGCGGTGAACCCTTTCACAAGATTACCTCATTTATATGATAGTCATATGATGGCACAATATAAAGGGGCAGGCTTTGGAGAACTAAGTCCTCACCCTTTTGCTGTTGCGGATGCCGCATATAGGTACATGTGACAGTCTGTATGACAAGGTCATGACTTGATTATCTTACGTTTTTGCGCAAATACACAGCCACTTTTTGTGATGCAGAGTTATGATCAACGAAGGAATAAGTCAGTCAATTCTGGTTAGTGGAGAGAGCGGAGCTGGTAAAACTGAGAGCACAAAACAGCTTATGCGCTATCTTGCTTACATGGGAGGGAGAGCTGCGGCAGAGGGCAGGAGTGTTGAGCAGAAAGTTCTGGAGGTAACATGCGGTGCATGTCCAGTTCTTTCAGGATTCTGATTCCTTAATGAGTGATTGCGTTGGTGGATCTTGTTTTTTCTTACTTTCCTTGATTCTGCTTCTAACAGTCTCAATTAATCTTCACTGGTTTACCCTGTTTTGCAGTCAAATCCTGTCTTAGAAGCGTTTGGAAATGCAAAGACGGTCAGAAACAATAACTCTAGGTGGGAAGGATTTTGCATTCGCCATTAAATTCTTACATACTTAACATTCTAAAGTGCCTATTTGATTGGTTTCTTTAAAAAACACATGTTGATATGGTTGCAGTCGTTTTGGCAAGTTTGTGGAGATTCAGTTTGATCACAAAGGGAGGATTTCTGGGGCTGCTATCAGAACTTATTTATTGGAAAGGTCTCGTGTTTGTCAGCTATCAGATCCTGAAAGAAACTATCACTGCTTCTACATGCTTTGTGCTGCACCCGCTGAGGTAATGCTCCTCCACATATCTGCTAGATTTTCTAAATGGGAAGAAGTTAGAGTTAGACGTACAGGCATTTGCTGGAAGAATAAATCTTAATTCCGTAGGCTTCATATCAATTATCGAAATACCGAAATGAAAGCGGAAGCGTACCTGAATCTATTGATGAAGAACGGCTACCACAGATTTGATCTTCGGGTTAGATCTTCCGGATGATTCAGTAGGTCTCTAGCAATTTCTAATGAATGGGGAATTAGAAATTTAATGTAGGGCTCACCAGGGAACGATAACCATATATATAGTTATAGGATTACTAACATCTATAGGAATCCTCATCCCTTTCTAAATCCTACTCAACCCATCACAGAATAGGATTAGGACTTTAGGGTATCTGAACAATACTGGGCTACACTTAATAAGATGCCATAAGCCCAAATAAACTTAACTCAATAGTCAATAGATCACTTTAATTGGGCCAAATCGTAAGATAGCACTTAATATACAATTTATATATAATATATTATGTCCACACATAATAGATCTTACAATCTCCCACTTGGACTATATATTATACAATACCTTATAAGTGTATATCGAACCAAAAACTTTATGAGCGCTCCAATTTTGCTATCACAAAATCATCTTAGACAATTCGGTCCATTAATTACACCAACATATGATCAAAGGGACTTTTGTTGCACTTATCGCAACTAAATTTATTAGTGGTCACATATATCAACATAATTAAACGACATGGATCAAGTGTAGATGAACAACATGGAAATTTCGCGTAATGTGATTTTTAACATGCCTATTTTCAACTGGTCCTCTTTATACTTTATTGAGATCAACTGAACACTAAATCCACATGTAAGCACAACCAAAACTTTAAACTTGAAACTTGATACCTTGGATTTTAAAATTTATCCTGAATCAAATATCCATAAATAACAAACTCCTACTAAACCGACATATCTTTTGTCTACGAAACACTCATTTGAGTAATGTGCTCAAGAAAGACCTTGGGTGGTAAACCCTTGGCGTTTGTCCGAATGTGCTGTATAGAAATATGACCATTCCGAATATTCACCACTACAATATCGTCACAAAATAACTTAAGTGGTCTTTCGTTACTTTAATCTGTTTAGCAGCCATGTGACAATATTGTGTAGTGATTTCCCAAAAGTATTTGGGCATACATTATAATCGGAATTGGAGTACCAATTGATCTCTCTTTAAACCAACTCCGATGTGTGAACATGCAATCTTAAATCCTTAGTGATACCGCATAACCTTTTGGCTGTTTTCCATAGAAAAATTAGAAGTAAAATAAATATCTGCATAACCTTTTGACCTTAGATAATGCCCTAAAAAGAGCCTTTCAGTAATATCGGAGCGAAAAACCTTTTGACCTTAGATAATGCCCTAAAAAGAGCCTTTCAGTAAATCCTTAGTGATACCGCATAACCTTTTGCTGCATAATCGATACATTCCTTCCGAGTAAATTCTCCACGACAAAACAAACTTTAAACTAATCATATTGCCTTTTGAATCCCGATTGATCTTAAGTATCCACTCGCAACCAATGATTTTCATACCTTCAGGCAATAGAAAATAAATTTTTAAATGTCATTGTCTCTTAATGACTTTAATTACTCATACATATCAACAATCGGCTTTATAGTGCTATTAGTTTGAATGGTTTACTGAAAGTTGAGAACATCATTCTTAACCATTCTAAAGTTTCCTTTATGATTTTCTTAACAACATTTGTTCTTGTTCTACGGGAATATCTCTTCCTCTCCAAACTCAACATCCTTAAAGAACTGAGCATTCTTTATCTCGAAGGACTTACTTTTGGGATCATAAAACTTATACCCCCTTAACCTTGTAAGGTGTCCAATCTAAATAGCAATGAGTTTAGATTGTTACTTCAATTGAAATTTTAGGTTGTAGTCTTTGAAGCCTCTCCCAAGAGTGAGCTTGGTAAAGTATTACAAATCATCATATTCCTTACCATATACTTTAGTGTTCTATTTCGTCTCTTGGTAACACCATTTGTAGTAAGACTACTCGACATGGTGTACGGAGGGACGATTCCACACTCGTCTAGGAATTTAGCGAAAGACCCATAACTTGTTCATCTGATCTGTCATATCTATCGTAGTATTTACCACCATGATCAGATTCAATAGCCTTAATTCTTTTGCCAAGTTGATTCTCAACTTCAGCCTTAAAACTTTTGAACAAGTCAAGTGCCTCAAACTTCTCCTGAATGAGAAATAGGTAGCCATTGATCCACATATATCGGTATATATTAGTTCGAAGACGTCAAAATATCTTTCGGTACCTAATCTCCTTTTATTTGTTTGTTATTCCTTAATACACTCAACATAGATTTGAGAATCTGATAAGTCAAGCGAATCAAGAATACTATCTCACACAAGTCTTTAAATTTCTTTTTTTAGATATATGACCTAAAAGCTTATGCTGGAGTGATATAGAATTCTCATCGATTAATTTTCTTTAAGTACCACCGAATAAACATGCAAAGTTTCTTATAAGAAACAATAGTATCAGCCAAATAAAGGTTATCATGACATGATAAAGAATCTAAATCAACTTTATTTAAATTATGAAAAAGACTAAACTGGCAATTTCCAAAAGAACAAAGATAACCGAATTTGTCCAACAAGGAAATAGAAATTAATATCCATCAAACTAAAGGAACAATATAAGTCTTCCAAATTAAAATAAAATCCAGTCTTTCATAATAACCTAAAATTGTCTATTGCTTCAACTTCAACTTTCTTGTCTTTGTCACCATAGATGTTTCTTTCACCATCAATTGGCTTTTAGCAGTTGAGACAACCATGCAGACACACTAATGTGAGTAGTAGAATTAGAATTCACCCACTATGTGTGTTTAGGTACTGAAACCAAAATTAACCTTATAATAAACAAACAAACAATGCCCATAACTTTCTTCACACGCCAAGCGTGATATTTAGTGCATTGTTCCTTTATATGAGAAGCATCTTTACAAAAGAAACAACCGAATTTATGTTTCTGAGCTTGTTTCTTTTGAGCTGAAGCAACCACAATTTCTTTTTCCTTTATTTTCCTCCTTCTGTTTTCCTTATAGGTTGATGCCAAAAAAAGTGCTTTCAGTCTTCTCTTGCTTTAGTCTCTCTTCTTCTTGTACACAATATAAAATGAGCTCATAAGAGTCCATTTATCCTTTTGGTAGTTATAACTGACCTTAAATTAACCATATTGTGTCGAAAGAGAAATCAAAACTAAATGTACGAGGAAGTCTTCGGACAACTCTAACTTTAATGCCTTCAGTTTTGATGCAAGATGAGATATTTTCATAATGTACTCCCTTATGTTCCCGGATCCGGTATACCTGTACTCCCTTATGTCCCGGATCTTGTTTCTGCCTTATTGCTTTTGACGAAACACTTTTCAAGTTCTTCCAAGAAAAGTTTGGCATTATTTTCCTCTTTGATAGTATCCCTTAATGTTTCCGGAATTGATCTTTTCATGATCATAAGACTCGTGCGATTTGATCGTTCCCACTTTTCCATATTCCTCTTTTCCTTTGAGGATTTGTTATCCGTAAGGGCAGTGGGACAATCAACCCGAAGAACGAGATCTAGATCCATGCAACAAGGACTATTAGGACATTGTCCTTACAATTCTTAAAATTTGTACCGTTAAGCGCCGCGATGGAGTTAATATTAGCAGATACAATAAAATTAAATTCAACATGATTAAAATTCGAATAATGGCATTCCCATTCCAAGATACCTAGCGCAACATTGACATTTAGTCTTTGGACACAAACATCAATTTGCAAGTGGTACTCTTGTGTAGTAATCAAGCATTGACAATAAATTTTTGACAAATAATAAACCTTCCTTTGGGCCTATTCATTATTCACAAAGAAAGCCAAATACTTGTCACACGTTTATTACCACAAGCATGTTTTAATTTCGGCTAAATAATAACCTTCCTTTGGGCCGACTATTACCCGCATGAAATCAAACAACACAATTGTCTTAGTATTTCAAATGAATCAACTAATACAAAAGAGATTGCTTTGGCAATGAATTGTATCAATCAATCAATCTAAAGCTTCTGAATTTCTTTATGCCAAAATTTTAAAATAATAATCATGTAAAATTGAATTTCTTTAATTGATCAAAAATTAATAACTTGAACAAATTAAACTTCTGAATTTTTGATCACTGAGCAGTAAAATTAAATATTGCATGCTTAAACAATAGTAATCAACTTAGTTTCAACAATTTAAAGTAATGCTTCAATAGTAATCAGTCAACCTTTTCCGGATATTTTCTTAATCATGTGTCTGTCAATTGAAAACTTGTTGAACGTAAGGCAATTGCTTGAACAGGTCACATGTATTAATCCATGCAACAGATTAATAATTTTTTACAAGGGATGACCCACTAAATCATAGGCATTGTATAAATCCAATGATTTAGATTATGTAACTGAAGCCAACAAATGTATCATAAAGCAGAACCCAAAGCAAAGAAAGATCCGCACGATTAAGCGTAGCGATTTCAACATTGAACCCGTAATTACCGTCATCACTAGAACTAACACCAAGTAGCGATCAACCAATCGAATCAACATTTGAAACCTACTGACCGAAGCATATAACAAAAGACTGGCCGAAGCTTTAAACAGAATTAACCGAAACTTTAAACAAAATTAAATTTAATCTCAATAATTAATATGATGATACCAATTGAAAGAATAAATCTTAATACCGTAGGCTTCATATCAATTATCAAAATACCGAAACGAAAGCGGAAGCGTACCTGAATCCATCTATGAAGAATGACTACCACAGATTTGATCTTTGGGTTAGATCTTCCGGATGATTCGGTATGTCTCTAGCAATTTCTAATTAATGGGGAATTAGAAATTTAACGTACTGCTCACCAGGGGACCATAACCATATATATAGTTGTAGGATTCCTAACGTC
>JAOWAN010000049.1:4333393-4347468 GCA_028566635.1 Lobelia cardinalis
AGAAATGATACTCCTCGAAAACGAGGACTGTGTTATGGAACATCGTGAAAAGGAAATAGATTCTTTTCCAAAAATGGTGGGAGTATTTACTTTCCTAATATGCCTTGCCATTGTTTTGCAAGTGGACATGGACAGATGAATTTCCAAGTCCAAGGATGCAAGCGTCTCTTTTTCACATTGTGTGCATGCTTCATCTGTTCATTCTGCTTCAATCATCTCTGCTCCTGATGGTCATACTTGCTTCCACCCTATGATGGATTTCTTCTGCTATGTCTTGTTTATATTAGAACTATATGAAGATTATGGGCTCGAGCTAGCCTTGAATCATGTTGAATGGCGAAAAGGATCTATTTAGTTGACCTGTCCGACCCGACTCCAAGTGGTTGGGTCGAAGGCTGAGTTTAGTTTAGTCGTCGTTTGATGATGGGGCGAAGTACTTGATAATGACGGTTTATTGTGACCTTGATCTTTTGTTTGACTTAGATTCGAAAATGGTTTTTAACTCGTTGAAAGTTATCATTGGATGTCAGACGAGACATGCTATGTACAATGAGTGTTTTTAGATGCACAAATAGCAGCAGTTATTAGGTGCAGAAAGATTTTACCTGAATTGAAGTATGTACTTATGCTGTATGTTTCATGGTAGTCAACAGTTTTGCTGGATCTGCGCTGCCAATTTGAGAAATGAAGTTGTATTTGTTGACTTAAATCCCCATATGTTTGTTGTCTGTTAAATCTGACATTTACATTATATGTTTTAGGATCGTGAAAGGTTCAAACTGGAAAATCCTAGGACATTCCATTATCTAAATCAATCAAATTGCTATGAGATAGATGGTCTTGATGAATCAAAAGAGTACATCGCTACCAGAAGAGCTATGGATGTTGTTGGAATCAATTCTGAAGAGCAGGTATCAATAGGAAGTTAATGTAAATTGAAAGCAAATTTTTAAGTAATGATGTCTCTTAAAGTTGCTGACCCCTCTTTTCTTTCTCAGGATGCCATCTTCCGAGTTGTGGCTGCAATCCTCCATCTTGGAAACATTGAATTTGCAAAGGGAAAGGAAATGGACTCATCTGTGCCTAAAGATGAAAAATCTTGGTTCCATCTGAGAACTGCTGCAGAGCTGTTCATGTAAGTAACCATGCACATTCGTAAGTAGACACAATATTGAAACTGAAATGCTTTATTAAGAACAGGAGCACAAGTAAGCATCCACTTAAGAGAATGTGTTGTCCAGGTGTGATGTGAAAGCATTGGAGGATTCTCTCTGCAAACGAGTTATTGTAACTCGGGATGAAACCATCACAAAATGGCTGGATCCAGAAGCCGCTGCCATCAGCAGAGATGCTTTGGCAAAAGTTGTATACTCGAGGTTATTTGACTGGTAAGCTTCGCTTAAATGGTCCGAAACGTTGTACCATATCAACTAATAAACTAGATTTTGCTCTGCTGTCTGTGTTATTTGCTTACTTCCATAAATTAGGTTTCAATATTTTCCCTTAGTTTCTTATACCTGTATATGCAGGCTGGTAGATAAGATTAATAACTCTATTGGCCAAGATTCGGACTCAAAGTACTTGATTGGAGTGCTCGATATTTACGGATTTGAGAGTTTCAAGACAAACAGGTGCTTAACTGGTACGCCTTTTGTTATCATTGTGATGAGATCTGATTTGTCGCAGTAAGCTGCAGAAAGAGTGTATTCATGCAAGGAGTTCAAAAAATGACCTACTAAAGTTTACACAGTCAAATCTGAGGAAATTATGACATGATATACATGGCTGAGCTTTTTCCTAAATAAGGCTGTACTCCTTCTCACTTATGAACTAAGTACATGTCCTGGTTTTCTGGGTTTAGCGCCTATCTTTTGTTGTTTTCTCTCTGCTCACTAAATTTTCCTTATCAAAAAAATAAATAAATGATGCCCCTTCATTCAAAGTTAACTTTTATATGACTTGGTCCCTCAACTGAACTTTGCCCCAGTTGCTTGGTGATGATATGGTTACTATGTATTTTTTAATTTCCTATTGCTTATTAGTATGTAGTATGTACAGAGACGGAGTACTGTAGTCTACTTATCCAAAAGGCTCTCCTAATTTCACCAAGCTGATGATTTTGTTTTTAATGATAAAGGAAATGTAATGGAAAGCTATTAGGGGGTGCAACCTATGTAGGAGATATAGAAAGAAAACCAATGAAACCAAGAAAATATTGCATCACCCAAGCTAATGACATAATGTGAGCCTACAACCAGTGATGGTTGGCCTGAGTGGAAGAGGCTCTGATTGCAAGTAAGAGGTGTCGAGTTCGAGCCCATGTCAAGCAACAACCATTTTGGGAGAGGTCCATTCTTTTACCCCGAGAAATACTTTGAGGGGTTAGGTCTGAGGGTGCCCTGGAAACCAAAAAATGAGATAAAATAAAATAGTTAGATTACAACTTAATTGATCTTAGACAACAGAATATTTTACTTGGTGCTATTTCAAAATTTTCTAACTTAATGGCAATTCCATTGTATATACTAGGTCTGCGTCCTGTTAATTTGAATTCCACTTGATTTTGGAGCTTCTCCACACTTCTAATATTGCATTCACACCCACCTTGTTGTGTCCACGAGGACAATGTCATTACACATAACATACCCACGACATGCCATCTTGTACATGTATAGGCAATTCTAAGGTGAAAGATAAAAACGGGTGGTCTATCGTTACTATCCCAGACTCTGACCCTGATTAGACTCACTGGCTTCTCTTCTTGTCGTTCTAAATGTAATCACTGCTCCATCAAACTTACCGTGGTTTCAAAGAAACGGGTAAGTAAAGTAGGCTTGGGCCATCTTATCTAATGAACTACTTGCAGAAATTATTGGATGGTGTTCTTATTTCAAGTTGACTTGTTTTACCGGTCTCTAATATCCACCAAGTTATTTCTGTAGGCAGATCATTTTTTAACAGTTAATATGTTTTGGCTTTGGTTCATCTGCATTTGCTAGAGCCTCACATGTTTTTTCTTCTCCCTAATTGAAATGGCCCACAGCTTTTCTCCGTTGCCAAAATCTAGTCATTTGCCTTGTTTCGTCTGCATTTGCTTTCTAATCGTATTAATGCATCGAGGAATCAGTGGAGTTCAATATTAATACTGAAATTACACTAAAATCTTCACGATAGGCTTTCAGTAAAATAAGCATTTTGAATTTTAAAACTTACGATTAAAATTACGAGCACACTAAAATTTTAATTCAGCCTTTTTATATGTATATGTTTATGTGGGAATTTGACATGTGCAGTGTGGAAGTGAATCTGTTCAAGCCGGCTTCAAATGTATCATAATAGACTATCAATCTGTCCTAGTTTTAGTGAATGAGGTTTGACTGGTAGTCTAGATCTTTATAATTACGATGACACTTATAAGTGGTAATTGGTAAGGTGCTTTGACCTAGCAGCATGATCTTTCATCACATAGGGCATTATTGCTGACTTAGGATGGTAGTCCTTACTGCTTATCAAACTTTCGACCGGATTAGATTTCTCTGTTTTCAGATCTATGGAAATATTTGCATACTAACTGCAGCTTTATTGTTTTAGAACAGTACTTATTGCTTATCCAAATTTATTTACTAGATATCCCTATTTACAAATAGCTACCAACACCAAGTGTTTGCATATCTATGTGCAGCTTTGAGCAATTTTGCATCAATTTGACAAACGAGAAACTTCAGCAGCACTTCAATCAGGTTTGCATAGAAGAAACTTGCTTTTGCTATGTTAGTCTTGATGCTCTTCCAGTCGATATAGTATTGCATCTTTATCACATGTTCTTGCTTTGCAGCATGTGTTTAAGATGGAGCAAGAAGAATACACAAAGGAAGAAATCAATTGGAGTTACATTGAGTTCGTTGATAATCAAGATATCTTAGATCTCATTGAAAAGGTTGGTGATGATTTTTTTCCTATCCACATGATCAGTTGTGCGGTGCAGATAATGGTGCTTTATATTGTTTTCTAGTTAGTTAAGTTGGAGAAGTTAGATTAGTGCTTATTCCTATGTAATAAATATTTCTGCAACTCCTTGTTTTGTTTTCCCTTGCAGAAAGCTTACATAATACTGGGTAGCACAACCAGGAGTTTTATTTACCTGTAACTCATCTTCTGTCTATACCCCTATATTTTCATGTTGATAAGTATCTGAATCCTACAGCATCTGTATTGGAAGGAAGGCTGGACAATTGCATCAATATCTCAATTGCTCAAAAATATAAACCTGAAGAACCTTATCCATATATTTTTGCTAGTAGTGGATCAAGTTGCCTCAATAATTAGATACTCTTTTTGAACACTGAACTTGAAGAACACCCATGCCTTAGCTTACGTAAGAGACTATAATTCCTTATATATCCATCATCAGGTTGAGGATAAAAGCTGCAACCATGTATCAAATATACTGAAGTTAAAGAAAATTTACGTATTAATTACTAGACCATTATTGCGAGGCTAATTATAATTTAATATTGTTAAAAGTCTGCGGTTCCATCACAAAACCAATTGGCAATAAGAGGAGTGACCCAGGGTCTTTATTACATGAATGCAAGGCATGTTAATACCCGATGTGGGTTTAATGTCTCAACACACCCTAGCCGTACTTGATGCTTACAGTTACAGCATGGAATCCTTGGATCCTGTGGCGCGGAGCCAGACCATCGTGGGTCATTGGGCTTGCACGTGTTGGGAACGTGCCCTGAACCCTGACACCATGTGAAAGTCCAGGTTCCTTCTCAAAACCAGTTGGCAATGAGAGGAGTAGCCCAATATCCTTAGTAATTGAATGCAAGGCTTGTTAATACCAGCTGTGGGTTCAAAGTCTCAACTGGAATGGTTTAAAGCAAACTACTTGAGCTAGCTCATGTCTATCACTGTTGTTATTGGCATCTGATACAAACCGACTATCCCTTGCTCCAGTCACCACCGACCACATGTCAACCGCCAAATGCAGTAGTCTCTTTGTCCACTATCCATTTCTACTGTTTGCAACCATCATCACATTGCACCCCTATTTGCCATTCTGATTCCACGGCATTTCACCTCTTCTATAAACCTTTTAAGGCATCCACCGTAACCATATTTTTCAAACCCGCCTCCTTGTCATACCAACCCTACATTCCAATAGCTCCATCAATATACATCTGATATCATTTGACCCTTCCAAGACATGGACTGATGCCAAATTGTACAAATGCCCTTTCATCAAAAAATATTCCAAGCTGGCAAACATATGGAAAACCTCAGCCATCTAAAAAGTAAAATCAAAACAATGAATCCATAAACCAGTGCAGACTTTCTCTGGCATTCACAAAATGTTGTTCCTAGTTGATGAAGTTGGAGGATTAGTCAGTTACCGTGGAATTGGATAGGAGATAGTTTTTGATGAATGTGAATAGATTAAATTACTTGGTTAGTGGTGAGATATCCAATCTTATGCCATTCTCAAGCTTGAAATCTTTGTGGACTGTGGTGGACATCATGATATCTGCGCATCTCATATGCATGTGTTGGATCATGGTGGAGCGCTCTCTGCGAAGTGTTGGTGCTGATTTCTAGGCTTTTTTTTCTCTCTCTCCTGCTTTGAAGTATATGAGCAACGTTTTAGAGAGAGAGAGAGAGAGAGAGAGAGAGAGAGAATTCTTTATCCACTTAGAGATTTGATACACGGAGTGAATTCAATTATTGAATTAACACATTAGTTTAGATCAGCGATTGATTTCTAGCAAGCGAGCATGGTAAAAATTAATCTTTTTTCCCCCCACCTTCATTTGACTACTTCAAGTAATATGAGGTGATCAATCTGATGGTATCCCCTCAACACCCCCTGATGGACAGTGGCGGAGTCAAGGTTTTTGACCAGCAGGAGCCTACGAATTATTGTGGGAATATAAGTAATTTCGACTTTTCTTTTTAAATTTCAGAAATCTTTGTTTTCAAGTCATAAACGTGAAAGTTATATTTGAAAACATGGTAAGTTGTTAATGCAATGCAAATAGATTTCATGTTTTTATGACTTAAAAGAGGAAATATCTATCTCTTAAGTTAATTGTGGATAAAGAATATGCATGCAAAAGAGAAGAGTTAACAATATGACAGGAGTTTGTCTGAAGCCTTGATGCAAATACTGATGGGTTGAGATACCATGATAATAAGAAAAGCTATGGTAATTTTATATTCTATTATTAGGCAAAGGCTATTGGATTAAGTTATAGTTGAATAAATATAAGGAAGTATTAGAATCAGAGGCAAGATTGGGTTGTACAAACTAATAATTCGGAAGGTTTCATTGATTTTGATTGTTGATCATATATTACTGATACGTGGTAGACATGGTTCACTCGAAGTTTGTTTCACCTGTCTCATAATCCTTAAAATGTACTGAATATACAATTTCTTTGGTGTGGTGGAGGCAAGGGATTTTGTTGTTAATTTATGTAATTTCCTTTCACATACTCAATTTTGAGACTACACTTTGGTGGATCCCCCATTCCATTGTTCCATGAATGTTTTTGTTTCTACTCCCTCCGTCTCTCTTATATTGGCCACCAGACAAAAATACGTGGATTAAGGTCTGGTAATAAATACATTCATTTTTAGTCTTCTTTCCATTCATACCCTTATCTTTAGTTTGACTCTTAATTACTCTTGGCTCACCTTGAAAGTAAGTTGAAGGGTAGGGGTACAATGAAAAAAATGAACAATTAATATTCTTTGAAACTTGAAGTGGCCACTATCTTTGAGACATCCTAAAATGGAAAGTTGTCCAATAAAAATGAGACAAAGGGAGTATTAGATTGAATTTTTTATTCCACTTTGTACGAGTGCCAGAAAAATGTCTCATTTTGTTTCTCATGGGGGTAGATAAGGGAGGCACAATCAATGATTGCATATCAATTCTGCTCTTCTCTCGATCTTATCTTCTCCTTTCTGACTTATCCTGTTTTCAATGCCTAGAAACCTGGTGGCATCATAGCTCTTCTAGATGAAGCTTGGTAAGTATTAAACTGCAAACTATAGTTCCCTATCTGTTTCTCTTTTCAAGTGAAGCACTGGTGATGGTTCGGCTCATTTAGTAGTGTTTATGATGAGAAAGAGATGATTTTCTTTAGAATTCATTCTGCTGCTACTTGTATTTTGTAGCATGTTTCCACGGTCAACTCATGAAACATTTGCTCAAAAGCTTTATCAGACATTCAAAAACCACAAGCGATTCACCAAGCCAAAATTGTCGCGTTCGGACTTCACTATTTGTCATTATGCTGGTGATGTAAGTAATTTTTCTATATTCTTCATCTAAACTAAGGACGAAAAAGGAGAGATGATTGAGTACTGATCATCTTTTATTCATATTTCAGGTCACTTACCAGACTGAGCTGTTTCTGGACAAAAACAAAGATTATGTCATTGCTGAACATCAATCACTCCTGAATGCTTCCAAGATTTCCTTTGTGTCAAGTTTGTTTGCACCTTCTTCTGAGGAGTCATCTAAATCGTCGAAATTCTCTTCAATTGGTTCACGATTTAAGGTATGATACTGGTCTTCTACGCTGCCCCTTATCGCTGCGTGCATATGCTCAAATATTTTGCTTCATCCAAATATCTTGGGTTATAAAATTTTCTTTATTGTACCTTCACAGCAACAATTGCAGTCATTGCTCGAAACTCTTAGCTCTACTGAGCCTCATTATATACGCTGTGTGAAGCCCAATAATCTTCTTAAGCCTGCTATTTTTGAAAATGAGAATGTTTTACAACAACTCAGATGTGGGGTAATATTCTTTACCTTTTTCTTATTTTAAGTATATTAGAGTTTGAATATAGAGTTGTCCCATGTCTGCAATTTCCCGTAGTCCATAATTATATGTCTGTTACAGGGAGTTTTGGAGGCAATCAGGATAAGTTGTGCAGGATATCCTACCAGAAAACAATTCATTGAATTCTTAGATCGATTTGGCCTCCTTGCACCTGAAGTGTTGGATGGCAGGTAGCCTGAATTGTCCTTATCGAGTAAATATTGTTCTGTACACCTTACTGACCATGTGTTCCAAAATCTTGATAGCACGGACGAGGTCACTGCTTGCAGGAGGCTCTTGGAGAAGGTGGGACTTCAGGGCTATCAGGTAATTAAAATACAATATCAGACGCTCGCTTCATTTCTGAGATCTGATTATTTACGAGTCTTTTCTTCTTGGCCTTAGAGATGCTGTTCTATATTCGACATGGCAACTAGGGTGTTTAAGCAATGCGTTCCACAGTTCTCTTTTAGTTTATGATGATGGTATTGTTTAAAGTATGGAGTGTAAAAAGACACTTCAGTTCCGTTTATGGTTAATCAACCTTGAGCAGTAAATTGATGCACATGACATTGCGGACAGATGTTTAATCTTTTCTCTGGCCTGCTGACCTGACTTATCTGATCCCCTGATCTCTTTTACTTAGGCACATCACACTGATCTAGTTTGTTTGCATGTAGATTGGTAAAACAAAGGTATTTCTCAGAGCTGGACAGATGGCAGAGCTGGATGCTCGCAGAACTGAGGTCTTAGGAAGATCTGCCAGCATCATTCAGAGGAAAATCCGTTCTTATGTGGCTCGAAAACACTTTATTTTGTTGCGACGGTCTGTCTTGCAGATTCAATCCATCTGTAGAGGTCAGAATTCTGGTGTCTTTCTATCTGCTCAAGGAGGTTCAACCACACAGAACTTAGCCTTTCTTCTCTTTTCTTATTTTAGGACAACTTGCTCGGCAAGTTTATGAGAGCATGCGGAGAGAAGCTTCCTCTATACGAATTCAGAAAGATTTACGAATGCACCTTGCCAGGAAAGCGTACAACCAGTTGTGCTCTTCTGCTGTGTCTGTTCAGACAGGCATGAGAGGGATGGCTGCACGAAATGAGCTTCGTTTTAGAAGGCAGACAAGGGCGGCAATCATTATTCAAGTACAGTAATTTCGGTCCTCGTAATTTTCTTTCTATAAGGAAAGAGTAGCTTATCATTTTTAGAAGCAGAGTCCCAAAATAGATTATTCCATTATCCCCTTTCTCTCCATTTGCTAAGAAAATTAAATTTTCTTCTACTCATAATCACGTATACTCACCTGGTCAATACTTTTATGGAGACACTTCTGTGCCTGACATGTCCTATTTAAGCCAATACCAAAATTTTGTTTTGATCAACTCTGGAATTTTTGACCAACTTTATTTCCTTATCCCAGAGCCATTGTCGGATGTTCTTAGCTCGCTTACACTTTATGGAGATAAAAAAAGCTGCCATTACCACACAATGTGCTTGGAGAGGAAAAGTTGCTCGCAAGGAGCTGCGGAATCTTAAGATGGTGAGTTCTACTTCCTCCTCCCCAGTTGAAGTTTGATGTCTTCTCTTTCTTTTCTTAGTATCACATTTATCCTCTTATTCTTGACCCCCCCCCCCCCCACATCACCGTCCATCCAGTATTTATCATGCAATATGTGAATATCTTACATGTACCATGCCACTTGAAGATGTTGCACCTTGCAAACTTTTTTTTTTTTTTCTCTTTTTTCTTTCCTTTTACCATAGGGATCAGATTGGTTATGATGGGGGGCACCTTGCAAACCTCTTACTGAGAATTATGAATGTTATTTTTTTAGCTTTTTGATGATACGGATATGAGAACTGTTGTCGTCAAGTGAGGTTTAGCTACATACAACATTACTCCCTAAAAATGTGGAAGAAAAGAAAGTTGATGAATTTTCTATGATGACTCAAGTTAGCTTCATAGGTTGCAAAAGGTATAGGACGACACTGACACTTAGGTTAAGGAGTTGTACCCGAAAAAACCTAGAATCCATTTAAGACGACTGAATTATCCAATATATAGTAGACTTTTCTTTATATGTTCAATTTGTTAAGATACTTCAAGCCAATTTTGATTCCACTCCTATTGAAGCCCGAGCTTTTCTAAAACAATCGATATACGTTCGCAGTTGTCTGATATTTAATTTTTATTTTTTAAGCAAAGTGATTATTTAGGCTAAAAGGATCTCGAGGCTTTGGTTTTGGACATATGGTTATACTGTTATGTTGATCATCTGCAATGAACCATGGTTAACGACTTCCTATGTGCTGACAATCTGTTTGATCTCATATCTCGGTCATCATAAGTCTCATATTATTTTCTTTGGCCTCTAAAACAGTTCAAATTATGTATGTTTCTCAATGTATGTTTCTTGGGGTACTTCCTGTTTGTCAAATGCAGGCTGCAAGGGAAACTGGAGCTCTCCAAGCTGCCAAGAATAAACTAGAGAAGCAAGTTGAAGAACTGACTTGGCGGCTGCAGCTGGAGAAACGAATGAGGGTAGGTTTACATCAAGAACTTGTCCATCCTCTGTTCGTCTCAGTCCGCTTTTATTTCACTCTGATAGCCGCATATATTGTGTCCATGTAGTGGCTATGAGACTCCATATATAAAATCTTAAGTAGATCTTAACTGCTAATTTACAAAATGATTTGGATTTTGAGCATGGAAAACATTCTTCTCAAGAAAACCAGCCTATCTTCTACTAACTTCAGGCATTTGTTTGCAAAATGACAAGGCACAATGCTGATGTCCACTTCCCTTCTTTGCTCTCCTAATTTCTTAAAAGCACTATATCCAATATTCAAAATTCATCATTAAGAAGGGTCAAATGAAAAACGGTTATGATTCATACAACATCTGTGTTGATTTTTGAAATAAGTAAAAGTTGACAACCAGGGATCGGTGAAGAACGGATACTACATATTTTGGGGGATACAAATAGAATTGGTGATTTCATTATAACTTGCTTCAAGAAGAACAGTAAAGAGATACTTGCAGATGGATATACAAGTCTGAGTACATATATATTTAAAAGCTTTCTTGCTTGCTTGAGGGAATTCTAGGGTTTTCTAGATCACAACATTGATTTAAGTCAATTAATTATTGTCAGATTGGGTGAAGCTATAGCTTGTTGAAGAAGCTATCTCTGGTTGCTATAGATGTCTCTAGAATGGGAATCTTGTGCATTTCGTGATTGGCTAACAAGTACATATACAAGACTGTGAACTCGATTGTTTGCCTGGTTGCAAGTTATGCATAATTCACCAACCAATCAATAGTATAAATGGGCTCATGATGTGACACTTAAGTTGTGCATAATTCACCAACCAATCTATAGTATAAATGGGCTCATGATGTGACACTCGGGGTGTGTCACATTATGAGCCGTTGGATAAAACCAATTTCATCCGTTGATTTTTTCTTCCATCCCACCCCCCCCCCTTCCCCATTTTCAGTTTTTTGAATTTTCCCCCATTCCCCCAAATTTTCAATTATTTCCACATTTCTCTCAATTCTTTTTACATTCCTCCAATTTCTTAAACAATATATTTAATTAAAAAAAATTGCACCCCACATGCCCACGGGTGTGGGTATACCTAGGTATTTATATATAGAGGAAAGGACGTGATAGCCTTCTTACTTTTTGATGTTTGTGTGATGCTCCAGCTGCCTTTTGGGGCTTTATCTTCCCGTAGTTTTGAAACCCCATTATCTGCTTGCAGGCTGACTTGGAAGAAGCAAAGACACAAGAAAATGCAAAACTACAATCTGCTTTACAAGAGATGCAACTTCAATTTAAAGAAACTAAGGACTTGCTTCTGAAGGAACGTGAGACTGCCAAAACGGCCGCAGAGAAAATCCCTGTCATTCAGGAGGTTTCAGTCATTGACCATGGGCTTACGGATAAGCTTTCTGCTGAAAATGAGAAACTCAAGGTAAGGGTTTGATTCAAGGGTTTAACTTCCTTACATGGTTAGTCTTGATTCCTCTTGCATCGCTTCTGAGTATGTGTCTCCGAAAATCGATTCTCTTGACATCAATTTCCCCCTTCTACATCATTACAGGCTTTAGTGAGCTCTCTTGAAAAGAAAATTGAT
The DNA here is from genome assembly GCA_028566635.1 of Lobelia cardinalis. NCBI lineage: Eukaryota > Viridiplantae > Streptophyta > Magnoliopsida > Asterales > Campanulaceae > Lobelia > Lobelia cardinalis. Next base: position 4,345,376 of record JAOWAN010000049.1, read on the forward strand.
GAAACCGAGAAAAAATATGAGCAAACAAACAAACTTAGTGAGGAGAGGTTGAAGCAAGCTTTGGAGGCAGAGTCCAAGATAATTCAGTTGAAGACTGCTATGCAGAGGTTTGTACAGATTCAACTTATTGGTAGTTTAGTATGTGTAGTGACTAGTGAGTCAATGCCTAATTTTTATGTTTGTTTCTTTTTTGGCTTGAAATGTTATTCTTTGTTTTAGTCTTCAAGAAAAGGTTTCTGACATGGCATCTGAGACACAAATTCTTCGACAGCAAACATTGTTGCCTTCAGCTGCAGATGTGTCAAAATATCCACGAACTCCGGTGACTAAGGTGAACGTTTGTGGCATAAACCATCATCGTACCTTTTCTTTCTTCCTTTCCGCACCCTCCGTACTCTGATCTCGTAATTGAATTTTCTGCAGGTTTCGGAGAATGGTCACCATGTGAATGAGGCAAGTATCCATTATTCTATACTACTCCCTCTGATTTTATGAAGTGTCCACTTTGAATTGGCACGTAGTTTAAGATAATGCGTTTGAGTCTTAAAAAAAATCACTATTGGTTACAATCAATTTATCCGTTGGTCCCAATTTTGGATATAAACCATCCTTCAATTTCTTGAGATCAGCTCAAATAGGAATGATGGACACTAATTAAGATATGAGGGAATATTCTATATCACAAATGTACCTGGATTATCAGACTCCCCCCCTGCCAATTTTAATGGTAATAATTTGTTTCCACAGGAACCACAAACACCGCCGAGGAGCTATGTGGCTGATTCTGATGGCAAGCCTAAGAGGCCCCCTATTGATCGCCAACATGTCTGTGAAATTTAGATCTGAAAGATTTTCATTTTAATCCTCTCTTTGTTATTTAAATTTTGGGTCAGTTCTAATTTCCTGGCATGTCAAATTTTCTTAGGAGAATGTTGATGCTCTTATTGACTGTGTCATGAAAGATGTTGGATTCAGTCATGGCAAACCTGTTGCAGCATTTACGATATATAAATGCCTTCTCCATTGGAAATCCTTTGAATCTGAAAGGACTAGTGTGTTTGATCGTCTCATTCAGATGATTGGTTCAGCGATAGAGGTAATTTTACGATATTATTTGAAGTTAGTACTTGCATGTTGAGATGATCAAAATGAAGATGTGTTTAGTATTAGCATTTTTGTGTTGCTTATCAAAGTTGTTAATGCATTATAGTTCATGATTTGATACAGTGCCCTTGGATAATTGGAATTGTGATTCAATGTTATAAATTATCGCATATCTACAGACTAATGCATTTAGAGTGTTATTGTTTGTGTAGAAGCAAGTCGGAAGTACTGCATTGGCTATCCTTGAAATAATGATACTACCCAATTATTTTGGGAGTGAATATAGTAATTATTTTTGGATCATAATGACCAGTTAACTTCTATAAATTATTTTAGCATGCTGGAGCAAGCTCTTACAATGTATTATGTATACTACTGGGACGGTTGTAGTTGGTCGTATTATTGACTTTCCTTATTGTGGGAGAGTATCTATCGTAACTTTTGCTATTACTTTTGACTAGGCAACTAAACTACGTCTATCATATAACTAAGCTATGCACCAGTTTTTAGTTTTTACACTTGATTCACCAACTCTAATCATCATGGTCACCACAATCCTACAGTAATAATCACATATTACTTTGTCGGCTATACACGCATGTTCTGACTTCTGACTTACTTCCGATTTCCACAGAACTTCACTCCCATTGTGGTTCTCCTGATAAAAAAAAATATTGGTCATTACCAAAGTTCCAACCCATGGGGCATGGCTACAGTGTCATCCCTGATTTGAACTATGTAAACAACCTTTCTTGTGGGCTTTAATGTTGCGTGCATCAGACATTTCTCAAATTTTATACTTGGGTATCATTCGTTACACAATTTTTTGTTTTTTGTTTTTTTGTTTTTTTTTGCTATATAACTAACTCTTTTAAAACTTTAAGATGTTCAGGAGGCACCTGATTATTTATGTCAACCTTGGGGGGGGGGGGGGGGGGGGGGGGGGGGGGGGGGGGGGGGGGGGGGGGGGGGGGGGGGGGGGGGGAGGG